>OX424447.1:8583081-8729958 GCA_949152495.1 Lasius fuliginosus
GAGACAGCAAACACGACGACGTCGTTGATATACAACTGGCACTTGAACGGAAACGGGTATGTATTACAAATGCAACTGACGGAAGCCTCGATGCGATTTTTTTTTTTTTTTTTTTGAGAGAGGGTGAAGAGGTAAAGGCGAGCGATGCTGGTTAGGCGACGGGACTGCAACTGCTTGCTTGCTAGCCGCTAGCGGGGGCCTGGCGCGACAGCGACTGCCCGACGGCAGCGCCCCCTCTCTCCCACCTCTCCGGTTCCAGCGAGCCTCCCCTCCATCGCAGGTCTCGCGCGACTCTCTCCCCTTCTTCCCGCGCAATTCTCCGGCAGCTCCGCGGCGCGGTCCGTCTCGCTCCTACTCTAGGTTATCGGTGGCGTCTCGCCCGCGCGTATACGCGTCTCTCTCGCTCTCGCATCATCCCGCTGCATTCCAACGTTCTCCACATCGCATCCAAGCATCATTCTCTCTCTCTGTCGCACCTGCTAGATATCTACCCGCTACGGTAAGTTACTTCTCTTTTCCTCTTAACAGCGCTATCCCGTTTTCTCCCTATCCCAAAAGGTCTCTCTCGCTCGCTCGCGCCTACTAGATAATTCCGCTTTTCCTTCCTTGTCCTCCCGCTGCTACGCGTTTCTCCTCTCCTTCCGCCCTAATTCTATTGTCTCGCTCTCGAGGTATCTCTCGCTCGCGCCTACCACGGATACGACTTTTTTCCTTCCCCGTTCTCTCCCGCTGCACGATGTATATTTCCCCTCTCCCTCTTCTTCGCGCTTTCTTTCTCCCGCCGTCCCAGTGATTCGCGCCATCTCGCTCGCTCTCTCGCGCGGTGCTACATCACCGCCACCGCCGCCACCATCACCACCACCACCACCACCACCACCACCACCACCACCCGACGACGACGACGACGACGACGAGCCCCTCTCCGCGGCTCGATAAACCGCCTCGACGCGCATGCCCGCGTTTTCCCTTCTTTCCCCTTTCGCATCCTCTCGTTTCCCATATGACCGTAACTCCGTCCTCGTCCCGTTCTCGCTGCTTGACGACCCAGGTTGTCTGCTCGCTCGCTCATCTCGGAGAACCGGCAATGGGGTTAGGCTAGGTTAGATTTGGTCGCGCATCGCCTGCTGACTATCACGCTCGCCGTTCGCGAGGGTGGTGGGGTTTAGTCACTCACCTATCTCTCTCTCTCTCTCTCTCTCTCTTCCTCGCTGCCACTCTCGTAGCGTCCTTTTTCAAACGTTCTCTCGCGATCTTCCTTCCGCCACTACCAACACAACGAAGGAGAACTTATCGTGCGCGTACTTCGCGTACGTCGCAGAGTAATCTTGTTTCACCGCGCGCGCGCGAAAAAGAGCACGAGCGAAAGCGAGAAGATGCCAGCCTCATAATCCCTCTTGTAGCGAAAAAAAAAAAAAAATAAAATTGCTCTCGTTACGCCACGCGTGATCGCGCCATCGAGGAGGTCTCGTGGGAGCCCGGCACACTCTGTCTTGTATATGTATATACACGACGATACCCGGAAATTTATTGCGAATGATAAAAACGAGAGCGCGAAATTATCGTTCAAGTCGCGCGACCGCTTCGACTAACGAACTGGCGATCGACGGATTCGAGATATATCGCTTCGCTTGATTCCCTTTACGAAAAAAAGTGCCTCTTTACGAGAACTTTATAAATTTTGACTCTACATTCGGTATAATCTATCCCTTATTTCGCTTGGTTTATTTTTTTCTTCTTTCTCTTTTATATGTATATGTATATTTCGCCTTTAAAATTTTTTAAAACGATTTTATTACGAGAGAGTTAATAATGATTTGCTTATTATGTTAATCTACTTATTAACCCATAATTTTTATACAATGTGTGTGTGTTTTAAAAGAGATTAATTCTAGATCTGAGGTAAATCTGAGGTAAATCTCCATCTGTCTCTGTATGTGCATACATAATTTCTTGTTTTACGTTGAACCGTAGTTGTAAGAATTTTGAAATCGGACTTGCATATATATTGATATTTCTTCCAATTTATTATCCCAATTATTATCTTGTAGACAATTATTAAATTTGTGAATTTTATGATATTTCTTCTTAATATTTTAATATAATTTTTATAAGCTTGATATTTTATATAATCTCTAATATTTATATAATATATGTAGTATCAAATCTAAATTCTGTTATATTATATATAAATGCACACATTGTGTTGTCAATTAGTAACAACGAAATAAAGTAATAGACTATTGGAATGTGTATATGCATACAGAGAAAAAATATAGTACACAAACAAAGTGAATAAACGACAGTTTATTGCCTTCTTTTGTTTAAAAAGTAATTGATTGTTGTGAGAGTTGTTTTATAACAGACGTCGACATATTTGTTTGATCTTTCATAGCGTTTTACATGATTATTTTATAGCTCTTACCTACGAGAAATTCATTTCTGTCATAAGTATGTCCAATTTAATTTCCTCATTTTGTTCTAATCATTACTTTTTAATACATAATTGACAATTAGTAACACTATTTTATTTCTCATTGAACAAGATTGAAAAACGTAACGAGAGATTTTTTAATGAATTTTACCATTATTTGTAATCATTTGACAAAAGGAGTAATTTAGCTATCCTAACACACATAAACAATAATACATTTAAGGACTATACTTTTGTTAAACATTAAATTTTTTTATTTACATAAATTATGTGCAGTTACATACACATATGTTTTGCACAAAATTCTTTTATTTAGTTAATAATCTATATATGATTGCAAGCAATAGTTGATTGATATTGGACTATTGTTGTTCAATATAACTGAATTAATCGGAAAGTTGGTCGGTAGCTCTCGCTAACTTTTTTCGTAGAAACAAACATCGACATTAATTGCCGAGTGTGTTCCAAATCTAACTGGCAAATTCCAACAACACGGCGAGCACGATTCTCATCGCAAACTCTGATTCGCTCTGGATCTTTCATTTCAGTTTTATTCACGTGCTGAATATATCATTCAATCATATTGTTTTATACCGCTGAAAATATAGCGCCAACTAATTTCTATGGCAATTTGGTTGATCAATATCGTCTGGCAATTAGATATCGCCGATAGTAATCGATTGTTATTGTCTCTCTCGATAACTAAACATATCTTTACACATTCGAATCTCTGAATAGTACAGGGAAAGGAGCAGTAAGTCCCAGTGATAAAGGAGCTATACAGGAGCTTCCACAACAAGAAACATTATAATAATGTATAATAATGATAAAAACAAATGCGAAAATTCTAGAAACGCAAAATGGAAACGAGCATATTGTTAAGTTAACATTGCATTTATAGAAGTAGACGCTCTCTATGTATCAATTTTTCGTAAATTTCAAAATATTTAACGGATACAACTAAAATCATATACGACTTTGTAATTATTTATATTATTGACAAAATCAGATGTTGTAAAGTTAGATAGAGATACAGAAAACCACCCAATAATTATGTATACCGAAGTCGAAATATATTTCGGGCTCTGGAAGGGGAGTACGCGTTTTATTTAATTCTACGCGAGAAGTATTAATTCTAATTACCGGTGTGCCCCCGGTAGTCAAGAGTAATTAACGACACCGCGTCGTTTGTCTTCATTAGCGTTTTCTTTTAACGTCACACATAATGGACGTTGCCGTACACATCGTATCCGTGTTTCCCTGATCGGCATAGAGAATTTAAATCGTCGGATCACCAAAGCGGATCAACAGATCGCCCTTTGAGATCGCCGATAACTCCGCCGCAAGCGAGATGGTCCAGCTCTCTAGGTTGCCGATCTCTCTCTCTCTCTCTCTCTCTCTCTCTCTCTCTCTCTCTCTCTCTCTCTCTCTCTCTCTCTCTCTCTCTCACGCCAGTATGCTTGGACACTAAATCATTCCGCTGAGGCTCTCGACTCTCTTGGGATTACAAACGATCCACTTACAAGCCGGTCGGGATTACAACGGCGGCAATCGATTAATCAGGGTATACTTTACGCGATCGACTGGCGAATAAGTGATCGCTGCGAAATAAGCAATCGCCAAGCGTCTGTTGCGAAAAACCGATAATAATGCATCTGCGCTCGAATCTAATAATTAGTAGAAGTCTGCACATCACCGAATTTTGTAAAACACATTCCAGTCAAACACACAGTCGTCTCTTTCAAAGACTCATTCTTTTTTTTCTTGTCAAATTATAATTTGTTATAATTTTTTCTTTTCACTCTCTTCTCTTTTTGCTCCTTTATATATACGTGTTCATTTTCTTAATCTTTACATATTTTCGTTTTTATTTGTAAATATGTTTATTAGTTATATATTTAAAATTTTAACAATTTTAAAAGGTACTAGAGAGAGAGAGAGAGAGAGAGAGAGAGAGAGAGAGAGAGAGAGAGAGAGAGAGAGAGAGAGAGAGAGAGAATATCTTTTTTATGAGACTTGAACAAAGTAAATAAAATTGTTTACGTATTACCTGAAAAACATCTTTCTTCGAAATATCCGATCTGTACGAACTATATCCTTGACAATCGAATCGTAAACGTAACGTATACGTCGTATATGTCGTATACGTTACGTTTTTACGATTCGATTGTCAAGAATATAGTTTTCGCAGAGATCGGATATTGACTTTCGGAGAAAGGTGTTTTTCGGGTAATCCCCCAAGGTTTGACCAGTTCGGATGAAAGTCGCGTCGGGCGATAATTACGTCGGAACGGACAAAATAACGCGGGCGTGAGGTGGTGCCTC
This sequence comes from Lasius fuliginosus, assembly GCA_949152495.1. NCBI lineage: Eukaryota > Metazoa > Arthropoda > Insecta > Hymenoptera > Formicidae > Lasius > Lasius fuliginosus. The sequence goes on from OX424447.1 coordinate 8,587,838, forward strand.
GCACACGTTCGCAATCGCGGAATCGCATTTCGTTGTCTGAGTTTCTCGTTCTTCGTCTCGCTGGCGTTATCCCGAGCAAATAACATTTGCCATTGCGAACACGGCGCCGGGGCCGCGGGACAAATTGATCCCGCTGCAGTCACGTACCGCCTCGTGTCGGAACAACATAAAAATGTAATTACTCCTGTCATCGGGAACGGGAGCGCGAGAGGTGGCGAGGAAGAGGTCGAGTGAATTGAGGGAGGGACGTGATGTTTAGTTTGGCAATGCGAATCGAGTGCGAGTGGGAGAGAGTGCGGAGCGGAGAAAACTTTGTCGAAATAAATCTCGTTAGTCAGTGAACTCGTGAGGTCGTTGTTATGTATGACACTTGACCCGCGATATTGATTTTAGACATTACAAAAACTCTCTCCCTCTCACCCCACTGGCACGATCATAAACGGATATCTCACCGCCAACAAGCGGCAAGAAACTGCGCAGCAATGTTGTTGCGCAGCAATAATTGGCGAACGCGAGCTGAAACGCCCTCGGGATTAGTTATACGCTGTTTTAGAGCAAGACGTGTAATTCGAGATACACCGAGTCTTTTAACACTCTAAAGTCAGATTAGCAAGATTGTAACAACGGGAATAATTTTATTATTAATAACTCGCTATAACTTTCCTACTGCCAAACAGTGTTGCTAACAAGTAAATACAATCATAAAGAGATGTTTGAGGAGACCGCGAAAGATTTCGAGACAATTAAACGGTATACAAGAGAAGCCTCACAAATATCGGAACTGTAACTGACTAATTGCTTTCTTGAGTATTACATGATACTACAGTCTTTATTCATTATGGCATAAAGTTGCCTTTGTGTCGGTTGCCGTTGTAACGGAACTTCATCCTATTGTACGGGAAGTTACCAAAGACTATTAACCAACTCTGGGCATTAATTCGCTTGTATCGGTCGACAATGGAGAGCGATATTAGTTAATTATTACGGAATTAACGGAAGAGAGTGTCGTGCGATTTAACGGACGTTGCACATTATCGAGTATACGCGTTGTCGTGAACGAAGACTGGAAAGGGGAATAAAACGCATGCGGAACGATCGCGACGTCCGTCAGGCGCCGCGCGAGCAGTTAAAGATTAATCGCTGCCGCGTCTGACCACACGATGAAATTATCGATCGCGAGTTTGCGGGGGGTTCTCTCGCGTAAATATTCAGTAACCGCCCCCTCGTTTTATCATCGTTTCGGCGTAGACAAGATTCAAACGAGGAGGACGCGCCGCGCACGAGAAACGCGCGCGAGAAAACCCCCCGAGAAGATCGTTTCTTTACGCGTGTGACGTCCGCCGGCGATTATTCTCGTCGGATGAGCCAGGACAAAAATTCGCCGCCAAATTCCTCTGCGTCGACGAGTCGCAGGAACGTTAAATAACTCCTTTTCCAACGCCAAGGTATGCTACATCTTCGCTCATGTAACCGAATTGGGACGTACTGCTTCAGAATACTAACGATAGGTAAGAGCTTTCCATCTCGAATATATACGTATATCCTTATATATTCGGATATCCTTAGGGGTTTCTCGTATCTTCTTTTATCTTCGAAATATTTTAGAGTAGGTGTTTTAAATAAAGAGTTGACGATGTGATTCATATGAGTTATAAGCGATTAAAGAGCTGGGAATTTTTTAATATTAATGCATTTAGAAATGCATATTAATAACATAATCATGTTCTTCTTTTAACTTTAAGTGGACTTGACTGAATTTTTTATTTAAGAGTTAATTACAGAGAGAGATATTAAAAAATAGATATTATATAAATAATAAATTATAATAATAATTAAAACTAAATTAAAGTTAATGTTAAATTATAATAATCAAATTACATATTTTTGATGAATGAATAATTATTTTTAATAGTTTGTATCTGAAACATTATCACACTAATTAAATTGTATTTCTTTAATATTTAGGCTCGATATGTACACATCACAACAGTGTAAGTGAACCCCATTAACTATAGCTATTATAGTAGCAACCTCCCTTCATTTCGTTAGGATAGCGAAAATATCTTTCCCTCAGATTTCTGAAGGTGTTAGAGAAGGTATAAAGAAAAATAAGAGGGTGAAGTGTATACGAGACTTTTGATGGTCGTGGGGAGGTTTGAGAAGACGGGGTAACGTAGCGGGACACGTGGCGAGAATAAATTCCGATCGGGATATTCCGTCGCCCACTTGTCAACGGAGCTTTCGACGCGAGTTTATGATAAGAGCGAAATGAGGATTCCTTCGGAAAACTTTGCTCGGAGTCCTGCCCGTCATCGATTGGATTCATCCGCCTTCGATCGGTCGCAATTTTGCGCGCTCTCTCTTTCTCTCTCTCCCCCCTCCCTCCCCCTCTTTTTCTCTCTCTTTTTCTCGGCTGCTCAGCTTTCATTGGATCCCGGTGAATTCTTAGAGAATCGTCGAGATTTTGATACGTATTTTATCTCCGCGCACGTCGCCGCGACGCGGACCATCGAGATGACCGGCTTGGAAACCGAGAATCACGAGATCAGTGGCCGCGGCACGCGTGGCGAGAATAAATTACGAGCCGTTTCGTCATTGACTGTCATCGAACGTGCCGTTAAATGTGCTTACCACTCTTGATTACAGTTCTGCACAGCTGTGCACCGTATAATATTACGATGTCTAGGACGAAAAATCACGTATTACTTTCTTACATGACGTAGAATATGCAAACAAGCATTAACATATATCTATGCATATAAAACTTATATTAACATATTTATTAAACTAACTTTACTATTAACATTATTAATAATGTGTGTGTGAGTACTTTTAAAATAATCTTTATTTTAAAAATTTATGTTTAATATTAATATTAAATTGCTCTTAAAATAATTATTATTAAAATCTCTCAACTGTCATGTAACACTCAGCCGTTTCAATTACTGCTTGTAACACCGAAATCTTTCGTTTATAAATAATATTTGCAAATATTAACATCAAGCTTTGTAATTATCACATGTGCAAAGAAAAATTATATATTTTTTAATATTAAATTTTTCGTACAACAGTTTGAAACAGTTATCTCTACTTTCTGATCGTGATTTTCCTCTACAAGATAATGAAATTTTTGTTACTTGTATGTATGTATGTGTACAAATAGCTTACTCTCTTTCCCTTCCTCCCTTTAGTAACGTCAGAACTAAACTAAATGAAGAGTTCAAACTTTCTCGTTAATGTTCCAAATGCTTCGCCCCAGATACTATGTTGAATAAACCCGCATCCAGAGGTTTCTCGCTTTTCGAAATCGACGATATTTTTGAGAGAAATTTTTGTCCCCATTCACGTATAACGCGAAACCATCGACGCGCGATCGTCCTACGCGATCTAACAAGATCAGCAGCGTCAGGACACGCGGTGGGAATAAATTCCGCGATCGGAGACGTTCCGTCATCCACTGTCATCGGGGGTCCTAAACGCGTTTGCGACAGAATTGACGACGAAGAGAAGGTTTCTCTCTTCTTTCCTACGAAACGATTCCTGTACGATGTAACTTTCCTTCATTCGCTCGCTTGCCGGTGTTCGATCGATCGTAATTTCCGTCGGTGACTCACGAAAGAAGAGAGGGAGTCGCTGGACACCCACGTATATACGTACACGTATGTACATACACACACGTGTACATGTTACATGTGTATTATAGAGCAGAGAAAAGACAGAGAGGGTGATAGCGCAGGGGCTGACTAATCGTCAAGCTAAACTACGCGACTCCCTCCCTCTTTGTTGTGGTCTCTTCTGAGAATCGGGGTGAGCTTCGTCGTGGGTTTTATCCATCCGTTTATATATTTCAACATCGAATAGAGAAGTATCGTGGACAAGAAGAATAGTATCGCGTCACAGGACAGTTGATTATAGACAGATTACGGACAAATATTATCGCGCCGTTTCTTGAGACGATGAAACGTTCTCTTGCAATGTCCTCGAAAACAGTGTCCTCGACTAGTCGTTACTGCTCGGCCAAAGACGTCGTCCACAAAATTCACCGTACAGCTTGAAGAAAAAGCGCGAAGAGCCGAGGCTCTCTTTTAACGCCTCTCAAGAGACACTCTCATTCCGGCGCGCCGTAGACGTTTACTTACATATTGCCCGCTAAAATCGTGCGGTGTATCAGCGTATTATTTGATACGTCGCTCGTAAAACAAGACGTTTCCTTGTAATATCGTTGCGTCGTCGTCGCCGGCTATAATCGTACATCATATGTCGGCACCATATCCAGAGACAACGACAATCTGTCCGTAAAATGATTCGGCTCGAACGGCGACTGGATGCCAGGAAATCGATCCAGAATGATATTACAGACGTGCACACGTGCGTCTGGCGCGTATCCAGATGCGTTTGCCGATGGGATATTTTTCCGCATGGTGAAACACACCGCACACAATAAGCATAGAAAAGCTATCGAAGCGATACGTCCACTTATGTATATTATGCCGTTGCGAAAGATTTAGTGTTGATTTATATTATACGACAACACACAAAACACTCGATGAAATATTTTTCCATAAGTACAAATATATTTATCTTTATACATATGTCGTTATAGATTCAATTGTGAATATATTATGTTATAAAAAAATAATTTGTCACGTCTCTCATGTCTCGTGTCATATAATATAAATCAACTGCTATGGTCCTAATTTTCTCAATTCGATCTTTGAAAGTCGATATTTGATTTTATATTTAGCCAATTAATAAAGTATATATAAAGTCGGTTTGATACGGTTATACACACACGCATACACACACTCGCATACATTTTTTAAGTATACATATATGTGTACTTAAAAAATTGGATATTAGAGACATATATATATATATATATTCGATATCACACTTAACAAATTTTGTGGAATCAAATTTCCCAATTTGCCAATACAAATGCTCTCTCAGACATTGGAGAAATATTTATATTATATCGTTCCAATTTCATTAATACAATGCTATTCGTCGCGCGCTAGTTCGACGTAATATAAATATATTCCATACTTTCCAAATTTCTAAATAAGATCCTCTCAGCGCTCTGCAAATTTTCATTCCCACCATCTACATATCTCTTATATATAAAAATATAACAATCATATCACATATATTATATTATGCATGCATATCACATAATTACATTTGCTCCCGTCGTCGTCCTCGATTTCACCAACGAATCGTCGCAGCGTGCTAAGTTCGCTCTTTCGCTCGACAAATCGCGCCGTTCTGCTTACTTTCTCGAACGCGAGCTCGTATCATCTTAGCGCCGTCGCAAATCGCTAACACGTACTTACGCGATCCTCGGGAGGGATCAGCGAGCAAGTCCCACGGGTAATGACCCGCGCCGAGCAAATAAATGTAAGGATTGTCTACGAGATTCCGGACACGCGTGACCCGCGCGACTCGTCGCTGCACGACCGGGGGTTACACGTCTCCAGGTCTTACCCTCTCTCTCTCCCATCCCGTGTCTCGCAGCTCGCTCTTTTTCAACAACTATTCAGCGACCATGACCAGTCTCAACGTGGCTCCTCAATTCTTACGATCCGGTTCGGGGAGCTGAACGAACCCCCGAGAGAGGCGACGGCTCTCTTGCACGGTGCAACCTGGTTGGCGCACCTTTGACCCCAACATCCTGCACGCAGGTTGCGCTAGGCGAGGTCTGCAAGGGCGTTTAATAGAAATCGAAGGAGGCCCCCCTCCCTCCCCCCTGCTCACCTCGCGGAACCCCTGCAGCCACGGTCTGGTTTTGGCGCTGCTCCAAACGCCCGAGATACATCTTATCTTTTCCGCAGACGACGTTGACGAGATTCGATTGCCCGGCGCTTAAGTCGCCTCTATAAAATGCGCTTGCCGCGTATATAGACACGTACCTAATGCAGACGCCGCCGCGACGACGATATGTCCGACGTATTCGGGGCCCTCTTCTACGAGAATTGACGTTTTAAACGGTCACCAATCTCGCGTCGTTAATGAAACGGATGGATTTACCGGCGCGGATTTAACGTTAATAGTACAGCTGTATCGAGTCGAGTCTCTCGCTCTTTCTTTCTTTCTTTCTCTAGTTGATCGCTCGTTTGCGGAAGTTGTCGTAAACCAGGGGCGCAAATTCGTCCCCCGGGACACACGTATCACGAGGCTTTGCGAGTCGCAAGTGTTAAGCACTTTTATCGCTAAGTACGTGCTACGGCGGCTTTAACGACGCGCCGCGGAGATGATAAACGATAAATTAGCGGAAGGATTTTACTCGCGTCTCTCTCGGCGACGACGGCGACGGGGGCGGCTCGGCGACTTCGATCGAATTATTCAAATTCGGGTTGTAAATTGCGTCGGACTCTGCTGCGAGTAAGATACCTCGCGAAATTGAGCCGTGTACAGCGCCGTTCAACAATGCCGAGTGAGGAAGGATGCGCTATAACGCAAAGATACAATCGCATTGTCGGTATTTTAGTTATTTATTTCGAAAAAGGCATACGATGCTAAATTCTGCGATGCAATATAATTTCCATTTTTTTTTTTTTTATATCATCCGTCTTACTTATCCTTATGAGAAGCAATATTTTAAGAAATTATATACAGCAATATAAATATCCGAAAAATATACACAGACATTATCATCCCTTTTCCGCTGCTCTATTTTATTACAGTAAGTCAATTTGGAATACTAGTTACAAAATACGCACTGCAATTAATTACATATTAACGAAAGCGAAAAACAGTCAGATTCTTCACAAGGAATATCTCTCGGAATATCATACTCTCAATATTCATCTTACGAATAGTTAGCAATTAAAGTGTCGAAGCTGTTAGATTCTCTGGAGGCTGCCTTACCGTCGTTAAATTCCGTGCGAGGAATATCGAGATCGATCCTCCGACTGCTATTCGTGAGCAACTCTGTACCATGCAGTTTGTGCAGACTGCGCGGGCAAATCTTCGTAGAAATATTTCGCAGTTTCGCCGGCGTAATTGCTTTTATCCGATTTATATGAGAGACGTTTAAAAGCGGCGTCGGAATTAATTCGGACGGTTGTTTACCGCTTCTCGCGGCACGTGCGAGCGTTCTCGAGAGCACCATCGAAGTCTCTCGTCTCTCGCTCCGAACACGGTCATATTCTACTCACGCGTCTTACGCGCGTAGATCGAACCCGTTACCGGTTTATCCTATCAGGAAATTGGGCTACGCGAGTCGTTCTATCGCCCCTCGCGTTATGCCTCGTATATGAGAAGAGAGCTCGACCTTCTTCTGTATAATAAGGGGAAATAAATACGGGGAAGTTGCGCGCGCGCGATCCGACGAACGGTCTCTCACGAATTTCGAGAGAGAAAGGCGAAGAAGGGCCAACGAAAAAGGGTAGAAAATCTGCATTTTTATTATAGTACACCGGCCACGCGAAAAAGAGGTTCATTATAATTTTTCAACTCGGCTCCATAGAGATGTTGTATTTTAAATTATTACATCGGTGTCATAAAGAAATCTTTATTATATAAAAATGAATAAATATTATTTACTAAAATGGAAATTCTAAAAAAATATCTAAAATTTAAAAGTTTTTCCATAACGCAAATTTTATTTTTCAATATATTTGCAAAGCAAATTCCTGTTAACGTTGAATTAAGAAAATAAAGTTTCTATATAAATAAAAATAATATCAATTGATTAGCATCTCTTCAAAAACATGAATATATTATATATATATACTGTCAACAATTACGCAACAATTCTTAAGGTAACAAATTTTAATTTTGTCACAAATGTTTGAAAATAATCTTGAAAAATGCGACAATATACTATCAATTTCTCTGTTGATAATATTCGTCTCTATATAACTTGAATACATAATTTATTATTCATGCGCCAGTAATTATCGAAGTCGTATACATGAATGAGTACGCAAATAGGATATCGCAAAGATCCTGGTCACAGACACAAGAACGTACCGTCTATTACAGCTATTAGAGCCGTTAGAAGCTTTGCCAGACTGGACGCCAGAAAGATTACACAATTAGGAAATGGGCAGTATCCAAGAGCGTATCTCTCTATCTTCTCGAATGCATTACCCTAGCTACCCTGTGAGTATCACGTCTTTCTCCTTTGGAGTTCAAAGAGTCTCGAAACATGTTTAAAATAGTACAAAGTAGACGGGGCACATAGCAGCGAGAGAGAAAACTCATTAAATCCAAAAACAAATAGATACGTAGTAGCGACGCTCTTGCACTCTAATGTTAAAGCTTTTTAGCTTTAGCTGCAGCGTGAATTTTTCACAATATAAACTTTTGTATCGCGGTTGAAAGTTTTGATATAAGTTTATTTATATATAATCTAACACTACTTTGATATATTTTGTAACTCCATTCTTCGTTAAAGCGCACGGCTATCAAAATTGAAGAAAAGTATCTGTTTTTGTTTTAATATACGTATCTTTTGTGAAATTTATTTTTGCGATGATTATTTCTAAGGAAACCAATACTTTTAATTTTATATATACATATATGATAATCTTTTATTTACTTTTAGATAACAAATTTTATTTATTTACTGATTTTACCATAAACACAATGGTATTGTAAGATATGATGTTGAAGTTGTAAGATAAATTGAATATGTCGTATATATTTTTCTAAAAATAGACATGAAAGAAAGAATAAAATATATGTAAAATATGTTTAATATTTATAAATTCTAAGCATTTAGTTCTATGCAATAATGTTAATGATTGTGATGTCATACAATACGAAAAATATTTTGAATCTATTAAGTTAAATATATAAGCTAATTTTTCCTACTTATTTAAAAATAATATACAATATAGATAATGATAATTTAACTATATGTATGCATGATATCATAAAAAAATAGTTTAGCATCGCCAACAAAGAAAATTAGCATGTATTTGCATTCAAAGTGAATTTTTACATGAGATTTAATTAAATTCAAGAAAATGCGTTCCCAAGAGAGAAAAAAAAATCGCGTAATCGAGATATAAAAATCAAGATGCGTCTAAACATTTTTTACGATTGCCATTTTATCGTCGGCGCTTCCTACGTAGATTTTGTTCTTTATTGCGAGAGGCTGAATGATAGGAAACCTCAATATATTTCAGTATCGTCCGAAATATTTCGATGACGTAAACGGGAAACATACGAACGCGCGTGGGCCACCGTATTACATTATTCGCCTTCGTTGATGCATTGGTATGTGTGTCCGTGCTCCCTCTTTCGTATGTGTGGATGCGTATAAAGGTCCACTCGCATTTGCACGTGGCTCCAGCGGCCCACATCTCCCGAAGGTCATTCACACTGGAATAGCGACAATTACTCCACATGGACTCAATTTCCGAGATGTAATTTAAAGGGAATTATATCAAGGAAAAGCAGAAATCCAGTTAAGAATTTATTTATAATTTTTTTAAGAATGGAAGTTTTACCTATACATAATGATAAAGACAAGATATAGGTATAAAACTTTCGGCAAAGATAATAAAAAAATAATAGAATAGATAATAAAAGGATAATAGATACATTTGGCGAATTTAAAGACAATTCTTCCTTTGTAACACACAATTTTTATTGATTTAGAAAGTTATATGTAGTTTTTTTTTTAATAATGAAAGTTTTAGCGAATTATAAGAACTCAAAAATATATATCAAAATTTGATTTTTTTTAAATTTAGTTTTAAATAATGTAGGATTTTTATTATATAACAGAATATAATACAATGTAGTTAATACGAATGAATTGTGTTTTCTTACAACGACGACAAAGGATTCTGACTCACTACTAACGTAATATGTGAAAAAAGTCGACAAACAAAACTTATCCCGCCTACCGTGTGATCTAACCGCAATACGTCGCGACCAAAAGTGCGCAAGTAATAACAAAACTTATCTCCTGATAGCGATTCGCTAAAGAATCCGGCTATCGTATGATTTAGCCGCAATACGCCGCGATCGAAACGCAAGATTACGCGAGCCGGTACATCAAACGTACTTTTAATCCTGCACAATAATAAATCATAAATTTATGGTTTTACTTAAATTTTGATAATTTGCAATATTAATTTATGCTAAAAATGTGATATTGAAATTGTCAAGCATATTTAACGTTGACAATCGCTATGTATCAAGTTTTAAGTTTCATTGTCATAGAAACATTGCATCACCGTTAGAGCCACATCCAAATGGATCTCTTTAAATCTGCGAAGACAAATATGCGAGTCGTTGATTCCACAAGTTATTGTTATTTCACCATTCGTTGTGTATTTACAAATTCTGCACCTGTGATATTTGAATAATCTTATCGCGTACATGATTCAATACAGAGAATACAGATAAAATGACGAATATGATATATCTCTAAAAATTGCTTGACAAATAATCCTAATTCGCTGTGATGTCAATGCATTTTATTTTGTTCGTACACCTAGCATCGAACATTCTCGGAAGACGGTTACGCAATATGACGCATTACTTCGCAGGCGGAAAATATTTGCCCGCTTGTTTCGGCGATGTTACCTGACCGGAAACGATCATTTATATTCACGTATTCGTTGATCAGCACACGCGTTTGCTATGCGTCTCGCATAATCGCGAGAGGTTGACTATTGAAAACGAGCGCAAATCTACGTTCGCGATTTAACTTCCACGCACAATGTGGAAGCCAATTCCAGCACAGATTTGACAAATTTCGGGATATCGGTCAGACACGTGGATATGCACGATCCTCTGCTCGTTCGCACTCGATAAAATAAAGTGCTTTTTAGCGTTCAAGCTACCACAATGTGCGCTGTACGCTTCTGTGTGTTCATTAATTCTGCACATTTTATGCAGGAGCGAGTGTAAGTTGGCACGAGACCAAAGTACGAACACGTAAATACAGAATCAAATTACAAAAATAAATGCAACGGAACGATAAATGCGACCATCTACCGCTAAGATCGGACGGCTTCTATGTAAAAGAAATAACGCGTCTCTGTCTCTGTCTTTTGTCTCTGACAAAACTGAAAAATCGGCTACTATAACTCGTTATAATGAGGTCAGGTTAACCTTGACAAATAAACGACGCTATAATTTATGGCTATATTAATGATCCGGAAAGTTATGTCAACATCTTTTTCCATTAATTGTTTTCGTAGTGGACAATTAAAACAGTCACACGTAATATTATTAGAAAAATAAACAAGTTGGCAAAACAAATTGTCTTTCAAATATTTTATAAATTTGTGCTGAAGAATTTATATCATAAGATTTGATAATTAATTATATTTTAACTCTTATTTAGCGATGTTTCAAAACATATTTATTTCCTTTAATAAATTACATCTTTTTTACAGGTTCACGATTTGTATCTTTTTCTTTTCTTATTGCAATTTATGCTTCATGGATGTTTCCATTCATTCACGAGTGTACGAAATAATACAATGAAATACGATACATATTTTTTCATTTCTTTCCGCTGTAGATCTCACAGTTAGTACTTCATTTTACCACATCATATTTTATCATAACACATCACATAGTTTGTGTTTTTTTATTCTAGATATATATGCTTTTTTTCAGGAAAAATCACGCTTTCTAAATATGATATTTTGATAAATCTGTCAAAAAAAAGTAATACGTTAAAATATACTTTAAAACGTTAAAATAATTCATAATTTCCGAATCGGTGCCGAGAAACAACTAAATGTATTGCATAAATAAGCGTGGGATCTATCTTGCGCATCTCGAATTGTAAGATACATCGTCATTCCCGCATTCATAATGGCCGGCTTTAGTATGCTTACGTCTACGTTTATGTGTGTGTCAGTGTGTCAGATGGTCGACAGAAACGATCGCTACGTACTCCTCATTGGTACACGCGCCGCGGCTCGCATAATCGCGAGGTTACGCGCGTTAAGAAGGATGTGCGAGTTAACTTAGCTCGTTGCATTAGCGGAGATGAACTCATTCCGCCTATTTCTCTCTGATTCTCCATCTCTGTCGCCTTCTCGTTCGGTATTTCTCTCTCTCCCCTCCCCCTCTCTCACTCTTTCTCTCTTCTCTCTTGGTTCCCTCTCGCGAAATGTGTTCCCATCCGCTCGTTTTGCCTTTGTGTGTCTCTCTCTCTCTCTCTCTCATATTCCCATCCTTCTTTCTGGACCGCGGCTACAGCCGCTCATGTCTCGCCACCACCCATCGCCGAGTTCCTCTTTATCTACGGCGGACTTAACGAACCTTGAAAATCACGTCTCGCGAGATGTTTACTAAAGTCTCTTGAGCGCCGGTATCGCCGTCGTCTCTGCTACACTGTGCGACCAAATTTCGAAAACGTGATATGTATAACAAGAGCCGCTTGTGCGAGCAACAGTCCTCCTCCGCGGGGCAACGACGGCATTCTGGAGAACACGGTCATTTGCATTTTACGCAGGCTTAAATGTTAATTCGCAAAGGAGATCCGCGTGCTACGCCGACCGCGGGAGTCGATACGAAAGTTTCGAGACGACTTTAGCCGCCTCTCTACGCCGGAGAACTTCCTCTTCCGCGAGACACGGACAACTAAATTACTAATGAATCAATTAAATCTTGCCCGTCAATCTATAAACTGCGTCAACCAGCGGTAGCAGTTCGGCCTACGTAAATATACAGATTGAATTAAATGCGGTTTACAATTCTCTCTCAATATCGGATATAATTAATAGGAATAAAAAATAAATGATATAATAAATTTTAAATGACAAATTTCCTTTTCTCGGAATGTGTAATACAGCAAGAACGATTGTTGAGATATATCGATTTTTAAAATCTTTGGACTTTGTCGCTTGGCCACATTTAATTTATTTTTAAATTTCTTAACATTATAACGAAATTAAATTGCATAATTGGCCATTAAGAAAATAATGTGTCAACACATAAGTTCTATAAAAATTGTTTTACCACAAGTTTTAGGCGATTTAAGATTTTCTTTAATATTATGACTATCTCTTCAATATTATGACAATTACAGCAAAATGTAAAATCAATCTCGTTTGTATTACTATTAATAGAAGTATTACAGAATGCATATATATCTCATAATGATTTACTGTATTGAATGTCAGTATCTTTAAATATTTAGTGATGCACAATGACTTTTTATTATTTAGTCATTTTGTATTGTTTAACTCTGAGGATAATTTTATACATTATATGTAAATGTACTTGACTGATAAACACACGTATATTAGTTCTAGAGATATTAAGTACGATTAAGTCTTAAAGATATCCATATCTATTTAGATAAAATTTAATTATTAAAGAATCAAAACTTTTAACCTGTAGTTGATCTAGCGAAAGTCAAAATCCTTTATATTTATATCGAAATTCTACAGCTCTTTACGATGATGCCACATGTATTTTTTTAAATGAACTTGTAATTATAATTAATAAATTATATTTTTCAATGTATATTATAAGTTTTTATAGATATTGAGAATTTTTATTATTATGTTATGCAATATTGATAACGTTCTAATAAGTGAGATTAATATCCATTTATTTGTTAAAACTTTTAAATCGCTGTCTGTTTTAAATGGGTTATATAATTGTACTTATTGTTAGCCTTAAGTAATATATATCTTTTTGCAACATTCTCCCTACGGAGATGAACTTAAAGAAATGTTGCTGATTTCTTACCAACTATTTGAACTAAATTCTGTTTGCATGATGAAATCGCATCCTCGTCAGAATCCGCGAGATTTATGCTCGCAAACTTTTAAAAATTGCACCCGCATCGACTCGATTTCGCGTGTGGCAACGAATTAACTACTTAATCATGCGAAAGTGCGCGGGTCGCGACCGCGGATTAACCTGAATTATAAAGATAGATTCGAGAAAATTATACATCCCTATATAACGCGCGAGTACGATACACCGCTTTCCAATCGGGGAGCGGTTTAAAGATCCCCGCGCGGGATGAAATATTAAATCTGGAATACGGGAGCGGCCGATATAGCACGCGCTCGCGCTCGTAATATCGTCCGATTAATAATGGCCGGCAAACGGCCTCGGCTGGAAATATGAGAAAGCAAGCGCGAGTGGCTTCGTACGTCCGTCGTCGGCACGAAAATGCATTTAATCTACTTGCAAATTAATGTTACACGCCTGTTGTGCGGTTTATTTTGGACTGGAGCCATAGTCTGAGAGAGTGGCGTATTACTATACATGTAGTCTTCTAGTCGCATTTTTGCACGCGATTTTTCTTTTTCATTTTTCTACAATTTCGCAAACTGCTGAATGAGATGACCTAGTTAATAGTTGTATACCTCCGACTTATAATTAAATTTCATTACTTGTTTCCTTGCGGTATAATACATTGAAAAGCTACACGAAACGAAAAAAGTGACCTACATTTGACTTTTTCTTTAGCGAAAATAATGTAATTCGATTCTCTGTGACCTGCAATTTCATTGGGATTAAAATTCTGTCATAGCATTTGACGTGAGAGTAGATATAAATGCTTTTAAAAGTGAATTAATATTCGACATACCCGCACATACACACACACAATACGTATCCGAGAAACTTAATCGTAATTTTAGCAGATTTTCTAGTAATTTCTCAAGTCAATTTCTCGTTATAATTAATGTTGAGATTTTCAGATCTTGTTTAAGCTGCGCATCATGATTCTGCAAAAGAAGAAGAAAAGAAAGAGACGCAAAAATTCGCGTATTCTTCATTTATAGGGATCTGGTAACGAATAAGTTCCATGTAATTCTTCGATAATAATGAGACAAGAAGAAAAATATGCGGATCTGATTTTTATAATGGTCCAATTAGCATGAGTATGAGTCGTTGTCATTTCTCATTCGCGATGTCGCGATGTCGCGATGTCTTGTGCGCGAAAATTATTAAAAACATAAAAAATCCCTCGCACACATTTACGCGGAACGGCAGTAACATAATCGGGCATCTCGGACAAAAGTTAACGCGTGCTGATCATGCACAGTCACTTTGCTCTACAAATACACACTTCGATTATCTATCCGAGGAGAGAGGATAATTTTCGGTATTATGGCATGTGTGGAGACGGTTGATGGAGAAGAAAGGACGGAAGGAAATCCCCTCCGGGATAATTTCGGTCGGCTAAGTGGCGCGTCGGCCGATCTCTCCTTATTCGTTTCTTTTCGGCTACTGTGCGGAGTTTAACGTAATGGTTAGACGACGAGGTCAGATCCCAATCTCGGTCACGAATGAGTCACGATCCGAGTCGTACAGTCACGAAACTACCGCTCGATTCTACAAGTCTCTCTTTCTCTCTCTCTCTCTCTCTCTTTCTTTTTCTCTGACAAGTTGGATTTTATTCGATATTTTTATACCCATCTATTTATCCATTTTTTGTTTTATTATATGTATTCATCTTGCATATATTTGTAATTAAATTGTTAGATATCTTATTAAATTGAATTATAATTATGTTTTCAAATTACATGTTTTTAGATAAAATTTTTGTGTAAAATTCTCAATAAAACATAATCTAAGAAATCGGTTGATATTGTTAATATTGCTAATTATTATTTCGAAGTAATACAATATCGCAGAAATGCCTAATGTAGATAATGGAAATACAACAATCTGGAAATAAATTGTATGAATCCATTGAAAACGATGATCAATATTAACACACTGGATATATGTAATGCGACAATGCACAGGAAGATTATCGATATTGAATATCACTGATTTTTGAAACACATAACGGAAATTATTTCAATTAAATGTACAGTTAATTTCGCCAACATTATCTAAAAATCGTTGATGTAAAATTGATATTTCGTGTGCAAAATCCGATATCACATATATGTGCGAACGAAAAAATTGAAAGCTGCTGCAAGAAAAAGCGCATACTCCATAAAATACAAATTTACAGAATATTGTCCATGTTTCGTTATTAATCTCTTGAACGGATATATGATGCATTCTAAATTGTCTGTTATATATAATACGGTCGGCACGCCGACCGTATTTATCATTCCGATATTGATTCGAAACTAGTTTGCTAAATATTCACGACAAGTACTGTATGCAAAAATCATTGAATTGCAGTCAAAAACACACTTAATGAATCCGACTATACATATGTAATAATGATGCAATCGATGTTTCTGTATCTAACTGTATCAAACTGTATTTATTATTCGGATTACATTGCTGTAGGGATCTCCGTGTAAATAGATATCTATATTTTCTTATTCAGTTGCAGCATTATTATTTTCATGATTATTGTGTATATCAATGGTTTTTAAACAATATATATATATATTGTACTAGAGAGGCAGTTTCAGAAATTTATCGCGTAATATTTATTAAGTTACACACACACACACACACACACACACACATATATATATATATATATAACTAATAAATATTACGCGATAAATTTCTGAAACTGTCTCTAGTTGTTGCTACAATATTCAAAACTTGGGATATTAAGAATGAAATAGATCTGAAATTAGAAAAGATAAATTTTAGAATATAGCACACACACACAGGAAGTAAATTTAATAGTTAAAAAAAAAAATATAATCTCTCATCTCCGTTAAACATAAATAATCTCCATAATATTTTCAATGCTTGTTAGGTCAATATTACGCCACACATACTCGCTTTATTAATATCTGCAGAAACCCAATAAATGCAGATACGTTTTTTATAGTACGTATAACGTATGATCTCATATGAAATTCGCGTAACTGCCGAACAGTATGAGAAAAGTGCTCGGAATCTCGGTCGAGATGCGCTCGTAACGAACGTGCACAATGCGATTAAGTTAATTGCCTCTTTAATTAGACGGCACACAAACTTACGTCTCGGCAGGGCCTTCCTCCCTCCCGTCTTCACCATGCGTTGCACAAATATTTAATTACAGCGTCACACGTGCGGGATTACTTAGATCTCCTTTGCATTCGTAAGATTCGGCTAATAGTTAGTATGGAGCAGAATTTGCGCCAAGTTTCTACGCGCGCTCGATCTTTTTCTACGTACGTAATAATAACAAACGTCACAGGCTGTGATTGTGATTATAGTTTTCCGTCGTTGCATGTCGCATGTAATTTCATGAACACATGTCGTCGGACAAACATCTCGACGATTGATTATATACATGTATATAATATATGTATATATTAGATATATGTATATAACACATATATATATATATATATATAATATCGCTAAGATTTTATATTTAAAGTATAATTAGAGGTCAATTTATTTACGGCAGCAATTTATTTAATTACTCAAAAACGACAAACCGACAGAAACTCTGCGCATGGAAGATATCGCTTTGTCCAGGGACAAAGAGGAAATCAATCGAAATTGGCGTATAAGACGCCATCCTCTCTCGCGCAAATTAGATCTGTCAAGGAAATCACGCGTGTAGACGCACACATACGATCGCGCCCGTTATCGATGCGCCAGGGGGTGGAAGCAACACGACGGCGCAGGAGAGATTCGACGTATCCGTTAATCCGTACGGCTTAATGCGCGCACGAGGACCGGGAGAATGCAGGAACCGGGGTATACGACCAAAGGCGGTGTGAGACCCGCTTTCCCGCTGACCATTGGGGGTAATTATCGTGGCTCTCCGGGGAAAGCTCTCTCACGCTCAAATCCCTTCCGGCTAGCCAGCTCTAGCGCGGAGGCTCGCTAGTGCACGTCAACTCCCCGACCCCTTTAAAAAGGTCGGCATCGCCGTGCATACGCGGCGGCAATAACCGGTAATTTTTCTGCAGCAAGATCTTTGCAGCGCAGCAGCCAACCGCTGCTCACTCCTTTCCTTCCCCTGGCGTCTTCACCCCTTTCGCCGCTCCAGGGGTGCGGGTCGACGAATAGACAGAACTCTCCTTTCGGAGGCGAACCGCGCAAAATAGAGTCAATTGTGAAAGCGGGGTCACTCGGCGACAGCCGTGATCGATTTTTTCTTTTTTTCTTTTCTTTTTTTTTTTTCGCGCGAGGATCTTAGATCGAGAGAACGCGACTCGTTTCTCGCAAACAATACGCATTGCGCGCGCAGAAAAATATTTCATCAGTAATGATAATCCGAATTGCAGGCCATATACAAAGCGTCTCGAGAATTTAATAAATTATTTTTCATTTACAGACTGTTTTGCAGTTGATTTGTTTAAACAAAATGTATTAACGTAATTATATACGTATAGTATTGATATTAATATGTATCGATCATCAAGCTATTACGCAGATTATAATGGTTAGACCTTATATTATGTTTCGAGACTCACGAATTCAAAGTTAACATAAACAATAATACGCGGTCAATCAATGCGTTGTCAATCCTCAAGTATAACAAGTGTATATTTCGTAAGAGAGCTACGCAAAAATGTGGATACTAGCGTCCTCTTAGGATTTTCTGGCAAACTACTAACGCGCGTACACGTCATACGTATGATACGTCAGGTTACTCGTGAACTGCTTTTAATTTTACGTGTTTTTTTTACATTTTAATGAAAAGTTATAATTCCAATTTACATATTTATATTTCTAGTGCTAATACTTATTTTATTTTTTTATCTCTTTATCTTAATCTTTTTTTATTTTCTTCTATCACTTCGTTTCTTTCTCTTAGTGATTTTACATTTTTTTATTTCAATGAATTCATTGAAATTTTTATATATAATGGCTAAATTAACAGGAGGATATTAACAATTATTTTATAATTTATAAAAAAATATACATCTCTTTTTCTCGAGAAATTATATTTCTTATTTTTTTTAACAATATAAATATTCATCGCGGCGAACATTTTTCCAGTTCTTTTGTCAGAAAATTATTTCGAGCACAATTCATTTTTTAAACATTCGTAATCTAGATTGATAAGTTAAGATAAGCTATTGAATTACTGCTTAAGATTAATCGTTTCGACTTCTTAACGGCGTCAGTGTCTTATGCGGTGAAGAAATGGGGGTCGAATGTACCATTCCTACATTTTCCTTGCCTTTCCAATGAGATCGCTTTTCTTCCGCTTTTAACTTTTCTATAGTCTTTTGTTGTTGTTCGATTATTTTGATCTTGTTACGTAATTCCTAAAAAAAATCATTATCTTTAATCAAAGAACACAGATGTAAAATATACAAAAATACAAATAACACATACATTTATTTATAATTACAACAAATTCAATTCAGTATTGTATGCTCTATTGGACAAATAAAAACGCAATGTAGATTTGCTTAAGTATAAAAATATTTATTTCTATAAAAAAAAAACTTCTATAAAACATATAGCTAGAAAATATTAAATTGATATATTATTTACATGATAATTAGAATGTACATCACAACTCATATTTCCTGCCAGAAGTAAAAAAACATTACATGTTATTACATTACTGATTGGATATGTAAGCGTGCAAATGATATTGCACATACAAGAGTTTTAATGATATCATAGCGGCAATTCCATTGAAAATATGTAGTAATTTTAAAGCAGATATATGTATACAAACATATATATATATATATATATATATATATATGTATGTATGTATATATAAATATACACATCAAAATAAATAGACATACATGTAAAAAACAGCCAAAATTGTAATAAAAAATGCGAATGCAACAGTGGACCTATCCGAACGCACCTGTTCCAAATGATAATTCTTGTCTTTTAGGTGAGTAACATGTTTGATCCTTTGCTTAGGATTTTGATGACCGATTACTTCTGCGTACTTTTCACTAATTTCCTCATAATCCTTCTTGAGATCGTTGTTTAATTCTTTAATTTTCTTGACTTCGCTATACAGAATAAAATACATTGTTATTTATTAGTTTTAGAATTCGTAATCAGTGACAAATATTTTCGTATTAAATTGTATTCACTCTTCGGCTTCTTCTCGTCGCGCTTTTTCTTCTTGAAGTTGTTGCGTAAGTATATTTTCCAAAGATCTCCATTTGATTCGTTCTTGCTCTAATAATAAAGTGGTTTCCTGTAACGAGACATTTCATTCTTTGACAATTTTTTATTGTTTTACGAAGTTTAATTTCAATATAATGATGAATTTTTTTAGCTATTTTCAAAAAAGATTATTACCTCTGAATCTTTATCTCTTGTTTTGAACCACTCCACTTTTTGAGAAAGCTCTTCTATCTGACCGTTTGCCTGTAAATGTTTTGAGTATATAATTATCAATAAATGCACATTAAGCTATATGATTCATCATTTTGATAATATATTGAACTTACCATGTCTGTAATAGTTTTATGTTGTGCTGCTTGATCTTTAAATAATTGATTATTTTTTTTTAATTCTTCTTCCCGGCTCTTTAATTGTCCCAGAAGTTTGGTATTTGCCAACTCTAATCGTGACATATCAAGCTCCTGAGCATCAGTTTGTTCCTCTAATTTGAGTAATTGATGCTGCACGTCATGAAGATTTTTAACCATTTCATCAAGTTGCTTCTTTAGCTACGATAGAATTTGACAACTTAAATTAAAAACTTTTAGAAACATCTTAACAGTTTTGTTAATTGCACAAAGTGAATACAATCTCAAAATGAGTGCAATAACAAGTATACACAATTACCTCATCGTTTTTTAAAGATTTCTGCTCACAATCATTCTGAAGTCTTGAAATTTCTTTTGCTGCATCTTGTTTCAAACTCTCAATTTGTGTCTCAAAAATAGATTTTATCAATTCAAATTGAGATATATTATTAGTCTGATGTTTATCTACCATCTCTCTATGAATATCTAACTCTTCCAGGATAGCTTGAATTTGCTCATCCATCAATTGCTTGTTATTGCGCATTACATTAAGCAGATCTCTGTGTTCGCGTATGCAATCTTCACTATGTTTCAATTCATTCTGTAGTTTTTCCACTTCAGCATTACTCTGCGCCAAACTAGTAGTAAGTGCCATAACGGATGCTGTATTTTCGGTATTTGCTACTTCGATCCTAAATATTTGTATAAGATGTTTAAAGTAATCAGTTTATAATAATCGCTCATCAAAATGAAATAAATTAGAGATTTAAGTATTATAAAGTGAAACTTATCGATATTAACCTTTTTTTCTTAGCAACCATTTCAGCCGTTTCTGTTCTGATATAATTTTTTAAATCTCTCACTTCTTCCTTTTTCTCTGCCAATTCGGCTTCCGCTCTATCCAACTCAATTTGCAAACTTTGACTAAAACTTTCCTAAACATCACAATTTATCATAACTATATTTATGAACAACAATGTATTGTGCACAATGTCATCAATTGCAATGCATAATCACCTGAGTTTCTATGGACAGTCTAAACTCCTCGAGTGTTGCAGAGAGCTTGGTGATTTCAGCATCTCTCAGCGAAAGTTTCTCATCTAATATAACACGCTCCATTTCTACACGAAGCAAACATGCTTTGTATCTTTCATGGGTAAGTCGCAGCTCATCTTCCATGCTGTTTTGTTCCTCTTTCATCATGGCATTGACCTAAATACAAAAATTCTACTTTAATATCTCTGAAGATATTATTCCATTATAACAGAAATCAAACATCACAGAAAGCTAAAAGACAACATCTACAGACAATGCACACACAATTTCATAATAATTTATACAAATTGCAATATCAAAAATTAAGACTTAGAATTCACACGAGCAATTAGTCAGTGATGTTTGGCATTTTACGCACGTGTGATCCGCTTACTTTCGCGTCGCATTCAGCAATCACTTTTTTCATTTGTTCCTCGCTTTCGGCACGACATGCTGCCAACGCGTTTCTTTTATCAGACTCCGAATTTTTAATTATTTTTTCAGCATGTTTCATTATTCGTTTAGTTTCCTCTTCGATTTTTCTAGTGGTAGCTTGGTTTAATTCATCTAATTCTTTATCTCTCATTAGTGTAATCTATATAAAGAAGTGTACATAATAATTATTAAAGATAAACAATTACACAAAAATACACATCTGCTACAATTAAAATGGAAACTTTTATATCACCGTACATTTTCTAGTTCTTTCAAATATTCTTCTTTGGTATTGTTTAACAATTGCTGTAGTTGCAAATTATCCTCAATATGTACATTTTTCACATCATTCAAATTCTTTTTATACTTTTCTACCATAATAATATGTTTCTCATTTGACAGTTCCAATTCAGTTTGAGCCTGTTGCAATCGTTGGCTGACCTAAAATAAATAAGAAAATTAAATAAAAATTATATGATTAAAATAATGATTTATAGCGTGTGTGTGTGTATACATATGGAGGATACATACATCTTTATAAAGTCTTTGAAGATCCTTTAATTCTTCTATAAGAAAAGAATTTGTTTCTTCCATTTCATTTGCTTTTGCTTTTGCTTCTGATTCACATGTTTTATAAACTTCATTTTCCGTTAATAATTTTTTCTTTTCTTTCAGGAAGTCATTTTTCAAATGTTGAATTTCTTTCTCGTGTTTATCAGCGAGATCGGAAATTCGTTTAATGGAATCGTCGGCAAGTTTCTCGTATTCCGCTTTAAGTTCATCTAATTCACACTGTAGAGCAGATAACTGAGCTTGAAGTTCCAAAATAACATTCTGTTTTATTTCCAATTTAGATTCAAGATTAGATCGTTCTTGAGTCAAATCCGTAATACAAACATCGAGTTGATTTTTTTCTTTTTGTAATAATCCAATTTCGGTATCATGATCGCGTTCCATTGCTTTTAACGTGTTTAGTAGTTCTTCAATGCGCGTTTCAAGAGCTTCAATCTATTAAGGAAAAAGAAACAATTTAAACGAATGTAATTTTTAGTATAGCAGTTTATATATCACGCTTTTAAAATAAAATAATCTAATTTACCATTGTTTTATTCTCTTCTTTTTTGGCACACAATTCAGCTTCCAATGCTGTTATTTTTCTTGATAGTTCGGTTGCACGATTTCTGAGTTCTGTTTCCATTGTCTTTCGTATTGAGATATCTCGTTCTTTTTCTTCAGATGCTTCTAATAATTGAAAGCGAAGCAGCTGCACTTCTGCTTGATGTTTATCATCATGATTGCCTATTATTTCCTGTTGCAATTTAGTCTGTAAATTAAAAAGCATAACAATATACTGATATTGGTAAATAACAAATAACTTCTTTATTTGGAATTATCATATTAACCATTGCTTCTATATCTTTTGTATGCTGCACTTCGATTTCATTTTGTTTCTTGTGCAGCTTCTCTATCTCGGCTTCTAATTTCCGCACATCTTCCTTCATTTCCTCTATGTGTTTCTCATGTTCCTGTATAGTCTTGTCCTTATTCAAACATTCTACTTGAAGATCCGCAAGTTGCTGATTGGATCCATATTTCATGTTTTGATTTTTGATACAAAATGTGTGTCCATTTTTTGCCTTAGGACAAGCGGGCTCTGTCGATTTCGTGATCAATCGCTTCCGCGGCACTTGAGGCTATATAAATATATGATTGTACTTAATTTTACAATATATTCAAGTTCAGTAATCTATTATATTTTAACATAGTAAGATTTCTTTAAAAAATCTGGCATATTTTTATATATTTTTTTCATTCAAATATATTCTGCGTTGTCACACTAATTAATTAGAAAGCGTGGATAATCATATTAAAAAGAATCTTTACATATTTATAGATTAATTAATAATAATATATACAGTTCTCCTTCTGTAGTTATTCATTATATGTATATTATTTCTATAAGCAAAGCTTTGCTTCAGTATTGCAATTGCGCTTCTATCGGCGACAAAATTTACGATAAATCTTACCGCTCGGAAAACAGAAGTCGATGTGATCGTATTACTCTTTCCTGATGCAATCGAAGCATTGCATTCCGCGCTGCTTGTGCTTCTGGCATCTAAAAATCTATCAGATTTCTCGATAACAGACCCTTTTACCTTATTGTCGAATTTCGGGTCGTAAGCGCCTGGCGGAGGTGCTTCGCCTGCAAAATCGTAACATATCTTAATGAATCACATGCAAAATCTATTTTAAATAATCATTTTCTCGATTGCAAATATTAATATTATTATCACTGATCTGCCGATATGATCTGGAAATATACATTTTGCTATAAAATCATCATTTTAACGATTTAAAAGGAATTATATATACTATCTTTATAATGTTTTAATTTTACAATTTCTGATTGTACAAGAGATTATTAGATCTATCAATATCGACGATTAACTCATTAATGATAACGGATGAACTTGTGTTAGTTATTTTCGGAATATGTGTAGATTTAAATTTGGCAGACTTAGAAGAACTATTCTTATAAATAATAACATTGTAATATCGCGCGACCGCGCAACGCATCGCAAGGACAAAGAAGAGGAAAGACGCGGTTAAATAGACTTCCTTTTGGCGTGCATGGGGAGAAACAGGCGCAAATGGGAAAGACAGCTGTTCTGAATGCGAGGGATATATCTATGGGGGTCGTAGAATAACCAGGTGTAGAGCCGGTAACGTTCCCACCCCATCACCCCATCGTGTCCATACGCGATAAAACGTCTTCTTCTTTTATTGTCTGCCGCGTGTTCTTTTCACGGGGATCAATATATAAAATTTAAAGGTCCTTAGATCGAGAGAGACATGTAGAGTATAAGAAATGACGAATATAAAATATGATATATAGTGCCTCTCCTTCATTTACTCGAACAATTATCTACACAATGGGAGAATAACATAAGATTATAAGGAAAATAAAAATACAAGTGGCGAGAATAATAAGCACAATCAGAAAACACAGATGTGATTAAAGAATATGTACAACGGATCGTGTAGCCGTGGTAAATATATCAGAATATATCTATGACCATGTAGACATTGTGATTAGATAAAAATATATAAGGGATACAAACAAATATCATTAATATATAGTATAAACATTATTAATTTTAAATATACAACATGCATTTTAAATATACATACACATACATGCACAGAAAGAAGATTTAAATTAGCTAAAATAGGATATATATCTCTCATAATTGATTTCACATTGCTACGTTTTTCCTTGCATTTTAAAAATGAAATTTATAAAAAAAACTTTTGTATGTGTGTAATAGCAATATATTAAAAATTGTTCGCAGAATAAATGTATGAATCATTTATAACATGAATTATTTACATTTATTTATAGTATTGTCAAATGCAGTAATTTTTTATTTAGTACATGTAAATTATATTATATATATATATATATACATATATGTATATAATGAAGTGAAAAATATTAACACACGCATAAAATTTAAACTTATTTGACGAGTGTATTTTAACTGGAAAAATACAAAATGCACAAAAATTAGCTATATACATATAAGAAAATGACATACAAATGCGTTTTATAAATATAAACCTTTTGTAATATAAATACTTGTTTTAATATCTCTTTATATAGAAATATATTCAATTATAATTTTTTTCACTTTAATTAAATATAGAGAATAATACAATCACATAATAATATCAGTTCCATTGAAATGTTAGTTAAATTTGTAATAAAAAAACAAACTATCGAGCATAGTGTAGTAAATGTATAATGCAAGACGATACACTCTATCTATTAAAGTTGCATGTTCATATGTGATATGTATATGTGAATGTATATGTGTATATGTGAATGTATATGTGTATATGTGAATGTGTATGTGATATGTGAATGTGTATGTGTATATATGTATATGATGTGTGGAGTTCTCTCTCTCTCTCTCTCTCTCTCTCTCTCTCTCTCTCTCTCTCTCTCTCTCTCTCTCTCTCTCGGCGTTAGTTTTCCCGCCACACAACATACCCGATTATACATTAATATTAACAGAATTATGCAAAATATTGTAAAGACGAATTTTATGGAATTTTCAGCTCATTTTAAAGAAACTTGCAGTCAAAAAAAGTTTGTCCTTATGAGATTATTTGTGTATTCACATAGATATTGATTACGCATTTCATCCAAAAAAAATCTCATAGTAAAAACTGTATTCTGTCAATATTTATTAAAACAAAATTTTACAAGTTGAAAAAGCAACAACAAATACATAGCTATATACCATTACATATGAAATGATAAAAACATGCTCAAGAAAAAAAATCAAGGCGTCATGCATTATTTTACCGTGTTCGAAAATTACACGCAATCGAGATTTCTATCATTTTAGACATATAAGAATATTGTACATATATAGGAATAAACGAGAAATCAAGCAGAATTAATCCAACCAAGCCAGTCGACGCAAATAAGTCCTTGTTACTAGTTTCAACAAACAACTTACTCCCAAGTTCGTTGAATCGCTGTATCCTCGCCTTGGAGAAAGACATATCTTATCGTGCGTTTAATTATATTCTCTTATCAACAAAATCCAATCCTTCGCTCTGCGAGATTGTTACCAAGCGATTGTTACCAAGCGTTCGGGACGAGCACGATAAGGGGGTAATTGGCCGTTGGCACCGATCAACGTTTCTTGCTGTCGACAGTCTCTCTCTCTCTCTCTCTCTCTCTCTCTCTCTCTCTCTCTCTCTCTCTCTCTCTCTCTCTCTACGTGTCACGCGCCCCGCTTATGCGAGGAAGAAGATGCGAACCGCGCTCGAACGCGCCGAACACTGCTCGCTTCTCAGGAATACGAATTCTCGACACGACTTGCCGTATCGGTTATATTCGATTTGAAATGACGGATTAGGTTACCGCGAGGATGCCGGTGATTCGTCGCATAGATGGCATGCTCGTTGCGCAAGCGACCAATCAGCTGTGGCTCTGTCAGCTCGCACCATCGTACGCACTCTTTGCACTTTGCACGATGCAAGTTGCACTGCCGATATCGCTGACATTTTTTTTAACTACATTTTCTGCATATTCTCTTGCAATATTTTTTTTCCTCTCTCTCTTTTTCTTTTCCATTTCCTTCCTACAAATATTGGATGTAAACCTTAAATTGCGGAAAATGTTTCAAGTTTGTAAAACGGAAGCGAGAAGCAAAGATATTTGTTTACTTTCTACGGATTTTTTACAGTTACAAGCGAGAATGCGGGTCTAAATATAGAATATAAAAGAATATATAAGAATCCATAAAAAAAAAAAAAAAATGAATAATTTGCACTCACAGAATACGTCAAATGCCACGTGTAATTGGATGGACCAATGAGGCTTCGCACGATATCGTAGTCCACGCGATTATCAATGGCCGCTAACGCTGATTAGTGCGTGTCGTGGTCGCCGGTATAGAGACGTTTTTCGTTTTCCATTGTAAATTTCGTGGCATATCAATCCTCTCCGTCCACGAGGATGAAGTATAAACTTTATGCTACATTCCTGGTTGTATTCGCTTTGAGTTTAGGCTATGTCACCTGTCAGTACAGAACGAAAAACGTGAGGATTCCTTGACACTTTCCATTATTTGGCAGGTCAAATCTCCATGTGTTTCTGAGATGTTACCTCTTTTTCTTTTTCCACACCAGAATCAGGGTTCCTCCTTGACGGAGCGCGTGCAACAATTGATGGAAATGGCTATGAAGAGATCAGTATTGAAATTCAATGGACCAAAATTTAAACAATATATCAAAGCCACTCCGAGAAATTATTCCATCGTAGTGATGTTTACTGCTATGGCACCTCAGAGGCAATGTCAGATTTGCAGGTAAACTGACATATGTTCGTGCTCAGTGAATACATTACTACAGAGAATGTGGATGTACTAAATAATTTCTTTTGTTATAATTTTAGGCATGCCAATGATGAATTTACAATAGTGGCCAATTCATTTCGATATTCTCAGGTATACTCCAACAAGTTATTCTTTGTCTCTATTGACTTTGATGAGGGATCGGATGTGTTTCAATTGGTAAGCAAAAAATATTATCTACAGCAATGTAAGAGAATATGATTAGCACAGAATATATTATAGATGAGGCTGAACACTGCACCGGTGTATATGCATTTTCCACCCAAAGGGAAACCAAAGGCTGCTGATACTATGGATATCCAGAGAGTAGGATTTGCTGCAGAAGCAATAGCGAAATGGATTGGTGAACGGACAGATATTCAGGTAACACTATTACAGTTCTTGCGACATGTCACATTCATTATGTACACTGAAATAATGTTGATATTTGTCATATTTATTTTACTGAATTTTGTAATAGTAATATTTTTTATTGTCAATTATAGATCAGGGTATTTAGACCACCAAATTATTCTGGCACAGTGGCAGTAGTAATGTTGCTAGTTCTCATAGGAGGTTTCCTATATCTCAGACGTAACAATTTGGACTTTATATATAACAAAACCATTTGGGGACTTGGTGCTTTGGTAAATATATTTTATATAATTATATTATATATATATATGTATGTATGTATATAAAATATATATATAATACATTTTTTTTTTTACTTTTCAAACAAATAATCTTGATTCACTTGCGTTTCCAGTTCTTCAGTTTAACTATGACATCTGGACAAATGTGGAATCATATTAGAGGTCCACCTTTTATTCACAAGTCACCAAATGGAAATGTTGCTTATATTCATGGATCCTCTCAAGGACAGTTTGTGTTGGAAACCTACATTGTTATGGTCATAAGTATCCTTTTTCTATAAATTTTCTCAAAAATTACTTCATTTAAAAAGATACCGAAAATTTAGTGTGCACTTTATATTATAATATAGACCTTAATTGTGTATGAAAAGATGGAGCAGTAGTGTTAGGAATGATTCTAATGACTGAGGCTGCAGCTCGTAAAGGTGACGTTAAAAAGCGCAGGATATTTGCTGTGATAGGTTTGGGATTAGTCGCAATTTTCTTTAGTCTTCTTCTATCAATATTTAGGAACAAAGCACAAGGCTATCCATATAGGTATGTAAAACATTATTCTAGATAAAAATTAATATAAACATGTTTTATGTTGGAGCATGGTGATATTGTTGGAAATATTGAAAAAATATATCAATATCATCATGCTTCATGTTTGAATCTTTATAAGAATTATTATTACATTTGTATCCCAGGGAAGAATAATTTGTCTGTTTCAGCTTATTGTTCAAATAACTAAATAGGTATAGAAAAAACATTTTCATACATTTTTCATTATAATGCGAAACATTTGGCAGTTTGGTACGGAATAGGTAACCAAGAAGATTTTTCACAAATAAAGGGTAAAAAATTATATATTGTTATAAATGTTGTATCAATATCTTAATTATATTGTATGTAATGTAAAAAAAATTAATATTTAATATTATTGTTCTTCAATGAGATAAATGCTATTATATGGACATATGTATTTAAACTAATACATTGATGAAAACTTATTGAACTTCTTTATTCAGTATGCATATTATTCATTAACATATAATATATATTGATTAACATGTACACCATATGTGTGTATCAGTTATTGACTGATACGTTGTCCTCAAAAAATGATATATAAATACCTAGTTTCTTCCAGGTATTTATATTATAAATAATATTTCTTACCAGATATAAGGAATTAAAATCTTTCTTTCTTTTGGATAATTTTTGAAAGTTTTACGATACCACTCGTGAGATATAATTGCACATTCCAACTAAAAAGAGATTATTTTTGTATTCTAGTTAAAAAAACAATATATATATATAGAACTATCTTATGTACCTGGTTTGATATAACCCAAATAGTGATATAATGGAATGTAGAAGCTTCCCAAAGAATCACAGACAACATTATGTATATAATTATTTCTGTAAGTTGCAATGGATTTGATATGTACTTAAATAATCCACCAAATGGTATCTTGTGCTCTTTAGTTACAATGTTGCCATGTTGATTCTTACGTAATCCCGCAAGAATAAAATTATGTTTAAGTTGCATGTATGATGAGCATAAACATATAAGTGCACAGAAAATTAATTCTGTAGTTAATTTATACAAGAATAAACTTGCATGTGAATCTGCAATATATATATATATATAGAAGCAATATATGTAAATTGACAAAAGATAACAGTATATTTGCAAATTTTTTTGAAAACATACCTCTAATAAATCCTTTAGACTCGCCTACTATACACAGAAATGTTCCTGCGTAATGTATAAAACCAATAAAATAAATGCCTAAACCCATTTTCACATCGCTAAATACATTAACATAATGTGTCTCGTAAACTCTTTTCCAACATTGTATATTTAATATAACAATAGCTAAAATTACATTTTCTGCTGGTACTAAAAAAATAATCAATATAGTTATACATGTAATAATAAAAACGTATACATTTCTATATGATTAATAATATAATAATGAGAAAGGCATACTTAAAGGTTTTCTTGACGTTCCTAATGATATATCCAATAATGCAAATACAATTTCAGATATATTCCCATTAAACAAAAATTTGTAAGAAATCAAACAAAGTGTGATAGTCGATGCAGGTCCAGAAAAAATATAAAAATGTCTATACCATCTAAAAGAAAATTTAAAAGTAATTAATGTTTACTTATAAAGTATGTATATATATATTTTTTTTTTTTTCTTTTAACACATTCTCCAATATTTTCTCAAAAAATATTTTTAACAATATAATTTATTATTATTATTTTTAACAATATATTATTATTAAATATTATATAATAAATTATAGTAATTATCTAAATTATCTTTGTAATATTTTAATTTTTAACTTACCTTTTGGGCACATTAAGACTTACTAGTATCGAATTATGCATCGTTGCGGTAACATACTTGGTATAGAGAATATCTTTTATCGTTAAAGATAAATTAACATTTATATACTTGGATAATATGTCTAATATCATAATCGATGCAGATGCAATAAAAATGTAGCGTATAATGTTTATATCCATTTCGTTATTTCGTATTATCCAACGTTTCGTATTATCCTTCGTTTGTATTTCTTAATATTTGTTAGTAAACTGATCAGCCTAAGGCTGATGGCAGAGAACGCGACGTAGACGTGGACGTAAAGTAAGGCAGAGAAAAACGTAATACGTAAGAGACTATTGTGTGGATACGGTTACGTATTGTTTTTCTCTGCCTTACTTTGCATCCACGTCTACATCGCGTTCTCTGTCATCAGCCTTAAGTATCGATAGCAAATCCGCGAGAGATATTTGCATTATTACATTAGATATTTGCATTACATTAGATATTTGCATAGATAATATATCTATGAGTGGGATTCGATTGACCACGTTGCTTTTGACCACAGAACCCTCTGATAGGTAGACCTAGTAAAAAACCCTATACACCGGTCAATATAATTGGCTGTGGTCAAAAGCACGTGGTCAAACGGGACGCTCCCTATGGGAAGCTTTCCTTTTAGGGAACACAGTCGACACTTTTGACACAAATCGACACACGACGCTTTCCATTTAGAATTTGATTCAAACTCAATCGACACTATTCGACTCTGCTCGGGAGGTGAGTTGAAATGTGCTTTTGACCGAAGATCGCATCCGTTCCCAGTATTTCGCGATAGAATCTTTGAATCTAGTACTTATCCTTATTAAGGTTTGAATTGTTTGTGCAATAAAAAATAAACAATAAAAAATAAAAATAAACTCTATTTTTATAATATATTTCGAGTGATAAAAATATTTATATACAGTATAATATATTATACATACATTTGTAAAACTTGGAAACACGTTTGAGAAGTTTTACGATAAATCTTGTAAGATTAGATATTAAAAGCAGTGCACACTGTGTATCCGTTTCTGTGTATCGCGTTCCATTTAACTGTGACAAACTGTGCTCGAGTGTGTTAACCTGTGTCGATTTGTGTCTCCTAAAAGGAAAGCAACCTATGTCTGTATATAAGTTGTTGTTGTTGAAGTATTTTATTATGCTATATTGTATTATATTATACAATAGTCTGTATATATTATGCGAAAAGTGGAACATTGAGACTTTCACAAAGACTTTCTAAGCAGAGAGAGAGAAGATACATTGCATGTAAATTTATCATGTTCATAGTTATCTGATCAGTTTACTAACAAATATTAAGAAATACAAACGAAGGATAATACGAAACGTAGACTGTGATTGGTCAATTTCTTACTACTCTTACGACTGCGACTCATTGTAGATGGCCCTTTACAGATATATGATGGCAAAAATTGGGAGCTTGCAAAAAATGATGACCTCCCTCGACATTTTCGTTGAGGAAAAATCGTCTCCAAATAACCTCAGAAATCTGCCATTAAAAGGAAGTACGGTAGTTTTAGGACACCCTGTATATGTAATCCATACGTACATATAAATATATATATAGATTTTATGGATAGATAGAATTGATAGATAAAATATATATCGTGTATATATATATATTTTTTGGCTAGATAGATTTGACAGATAAATCGTAGATAGATTAATAAAATACACTAATAACTTTTTTCAGATCGTGTGGATCAATAAATAATTGTAAATCTTGAGAAATTAATTTTATAAGGTCTATTTCTGCTGAAAATGTAGGATACAATTTCAGTTATATATGCATTTACTGATGCAGGATAATAAAATAGGAATTTTCGACATACGTCAGCAATTTATACTATCGAGCGCAAATGGTGCATAAAAAAAATTTATTTCGACATTTTTCGTAAGAAAAAAATTACATGCTTCTAACATCATAATTCAATATAAATACTGCAGGACAAATAGGGAAGTTTTAGTACTTATGTATTTAATAAGGTCAAATATGATAAAATAAATTTAACAAAAGAAAAATTTTATTATATTCATGGATGGATAGAATTCCATTAAAAAAAATAATAATAATTGCATTTTTAACATACTACATAGCACGTAAGATTTGCAAATTTTAGAAATTCCAAAAAAATAAATAAAAATTTAAAGTGAAAAGTTGATAAAAAATAATCATTTTCTGCAAATATTAAATATTTGTAACAATTAATATCTCGATAATTATTAATCCTTGACGAGTTTTCCGGTTTTCTCGAAATTGGTAAACAATATAATTATAAAGTTCGATGCAAAATTTACTAAATATAAATTCTACTTATCTATATATAAATTATATATTTATGAGTAAAATATGATTATTCTTTGTTTTAATTTATATAATGGCCATTTAGCAGTACACACACACACACACGCACGCACGCACGCACGCACGCACGCACACGCACACGCAGCACGCACACATACATATATATAATGTTAAATGGCCATTATATAAACTAAAAAAATGTATGTATGTATGTGTGTGTGTGTGTGTGTGTGTACATACATACATTTTTTTTAGTTTATATAATGGCCATTTAACATTATATATATGTGTGTGCGTGTGCGTGTATACTGCTAAATGGCCATTTAACTATTTATATATTATATCACGATACTAGCAAAATAGCATAGAAATGTAAATTTATAAATACGTGCTCATATTAGGAATATCTTAAATTGTGCGCGCGGACTTCTATTCTAAAAATTAGACTATCATGTTGCAGAAAATTGGATATGTCGCATACGTGTACAAATTCGGTATAACCAAAGCTACGTTTGTTCAATTCGCACGTGGGTTTTCGAAACGCTTCGAGATCTGGTCTCGACGACGTAATTTCGCATATATTTTTCTCCGTATCTTGCGGATGTACTAATACAAAGTACATTGTGCCATTAAACGGCCAGTCCAAAGCGTCATCATTCTCCGATTTCATAATGTGCAAAAGCAAAGATAGATAATTTGAATTCTTAGAGGATATATTAATCCTGGCGCAGATCTTATATCCATTTTGACTCGTGTAAAAACCCGGACTATAGAACATTTTTAGAGGATCGTTGATCATAGCTGTGAGTTTCTCTTGGAAGGATTTTAGCCTCCATATGTAAACTCCATTACAATTTCGTAGACACATGATTGCAAGCTGATTTTTCTGATTAGACACTGTTATAGAAAGCTCTCGATTTTCCTGTTCCAAAACTACTATCCTTTCATACAGATTTCTAAAAAAGTACAGTTTACAATTTTTACATATATTTTAATATAATATGAAAACACAGTATCTATATATAATTATATTTAGAATACTTGAGCAACTGTTGCCAGTCAGGAGAAGGTTCTTCTCTGTCTGTAATCTGTGTCCCATTCTTTGGAGGTGGGTCCCATAATTTTGATTCCGCAGACATCGCATTATTGGTATTTTGTACTACCAAACAATTGTAAGAATACATTAAGAAAAGATTAAAGCAATTTATATCTTTGAATTTATATAAAATGTACCTTGAGATTCTAAAAGATTTCTTCTATAAGTGCACTGACTGATATGCGTTTCCATATCCACAGGAGATAATTCTACTTGGCAACCAAATTGCCGATATGGACAAGTTGTACGTTTCTGAGATATCTCTCTACTAGTGTAAAGATCTCTGAAGAGATCACTTCCAGATTTCAAGGGTCGACTATCAACCGGACAACAAGCACCCTCTTTCCTGATAATTCGTGATAAATAATCAACTTGCATGTAATGATGAAATTTTGATTAAATAAAATATAACTTACTCAAGCCAAGTATAAATGCACTGTGAACAGAATTTATGTCCGCAGGTTGTTAAAACTGGATCGCGTAACCATGTTAGACAAATGGGACACTCGAATCTAGGCTCTACATAGCCTTTGATGCTCTCATCACACTGTGTGTAACGAAATTGCAAATGGATTTACAAATGAGCGGCCATATTAGTATAAAACTTTAAAGCAAGTGCAGACACGATATTATGAAAGTTAGCAATGGAAGTTAGCTTTGTTTGATAACTAAAAATTAATTTTTTATTTGACAAACAATCATAGAAAATCATAGAAAAGGAGCCATTGGATTGTCATAAGAGAAACAGAATGTCTTGGTTTTTATAAATTACTAATGAAAAATACGTACGGTTACACTTTCCTCGGCAATCTTAGCAGATATAGTCGCGTTATTTGGTGTCTCCATAATCTGCAATAAGATTATTCAATTTTAGATATCATTACTAAATCAACATAATAATAATATAGTAAATTATTTTTCATTCTACATCTAACTTAACTTAGATAATATTTTCTCATAGAACTATAACTTACTGTAAATAATTTAATAACTGAAGAATCTGACAATGAGATTGTCACTTCATATATACATATACATAGAATTCTATATATTATCTAAAAGAAACATTTATTGTCTCATTGGTCTCTTTTATAAAATGTCCAAAATTTCGGTAATGTAAATTTTCTTCCTCTATCTGTAAAAATGTGATGATTTATATTTCACTGTGATATATTTAACAACGAAATGTCACAGAATTACGAAAGCACACTCTCTCTTGACACCTAACCTTTCGATTCGGCATATTATAGTAAATTAATGTTTTCAGTGGCATTACGGTAGATGGAGCCACCTGCTGTAAATTAGTCACAAAATTTCGCAACTTCTATCGTATATTTCTACGTTATCAGAAGAGTCTTGCTACTCTTGTGATAACAGAACAGCAAGTAGTAGTCGACATTGAACAACTATTTTCCTCCATTCATCCAACTCCATTCAACCATTCCTCCATTCATTTATACATACACATAATGATGAATATAATAAATACATATAACACACGGTATTTATTTATTTTTATTTTAAAAATAAAAGATGTGTATATTTGTGCAAAAAAATTATTTTAAAAATAGATTTCTTGTGTGTACGTGTGCAATATACATAATAATGTAATATATATTTTAACTTATATGTGCTGAGAGACACATAAGTTGAAGACACATAAGCTACCAGATGTAAGGAATTAAAATTTTCCTCTCTTTTGGATAATTCTTGAAAGTGTTTCGGTACCATTGATCGCATAAAACTGCACATTCGATCTGCGAAAAGATAGAAATTTACATCTTTGACTTAAAATTACTGAAAAAAAAGAAATATATAACTGTTTCATACCTGATTTATTATAACAAAAAGAGTAACATAATGGAATGTAGAAGTTTGCCAGAGGATCCCAGACAACATTATATACATAATTATTTCTGTAAATTGCAATGGATTTGATATATATTTAAATAATCCACCAAATGGTATCTTGTGCTCTTTCGTTACGACATCGCCATGTAGATTCTTACGCAATTTTGCAAGAATAAAATTACTTTCAAGTTGCATATATGTCGACCATAAAAATATAAATGCACACATCAATTGTACAGTTGTCAAATTATGTAAGGACAAATCCATATGCGAGCCTAGCAAAAAAGAAATTAGAGATTACAAATTGCACAAAAACATATTAGTATATCTAATATATTTGTAAATTTTCAAGGATATATACCTCTAACAAATCCTTCAGATTCCCCAATTAGAGATAATACTGTTGTCGAATAATGCAAGAATGTAAGTACATAATGGAATATATTTATTTTTTGATCACTAAATACACAGACATAATACGTCTCATATAATCTTTTCCAGATATGTATGGAAAACACGACAATAGCCAGAATTACACTTTCTATTGATACTAAAATGATAATCACACACATACATATAATTTGTTATAAATTCATTAATAATTTTCAAATAATTCAAGTGCATACCTAAGGCTTTTCTTGATGTCCCTAATAATGTATCCAATAATGAAAGCACAATTTCGGGAGCATTTTCATTATAAAAATATTTGTTTAACGCTAAGCAAAATAAAAATATCATTGATGGTCCACAGATAATATAATAATGTCCAAACCATCTAGAAATTCAAAATAATTGAACTTATAGATATTGCATAAAGTAGAGAAAGCGCCTCTTTAATATTTACAATAAGTCTTATATTTTTTGCTAAAAAGAACACATTTTAATTTTTTAACACTTATCACCTAAATAATAATTAGGAGAACGGCCAATCAAGAGAATTAAACCACAGGTTGTCGATACGTCATCGAATGTTTCCAAAAATTTAATTTTTGAAACTTAATTGTGCGCGTTGCACATTTTCTTCAATTCTGAAATATACATATAATAAGAAAAATAATTTCAGATTGAGAGAGAGAGAGAGAGAGAGAGAGAGAGAGAAAAAAGAAAGAAAGATTTCAGAATTGAAGAAAATGTGTTACGCATGCAACTAAATTTCAAGAATTAAATTTCTGGAAACATTCAAAGAATATTATGCATCGTTTGCATTCTCTGATTCTTATTAGTTCCTAATTATTATATAGAGCTATATTATAAAAAGCAATATTATTAATTAATTATTATTGGTTCCTAATTATTATATATAGCTGTATTATAAAGAGCTATATTATTAATTGATTTTTAACTTACTTTTTAGGTATTTCGAGTTTTGTTAATATAACGTGGTAAACCTTCGAGCTACATCTCCCATAGCGAAACCCACGAGATATAAAAATAGGTAAATAGGGTTCCAGGCAATTAATTAATAAGCTTATCAATCCGAAAGAAACTGATTCAAAAATTAGAATACAGAGTACTATGTTTACGTCCATTATTTGATTTATTAAGCTGTGTTCGCGCCGAACATCTCGATAGCTTTCGAGCTCTTTGCTTCGCCGACGAACAACGTAAGATATAAAAGGACCTCGGAAAAGAATGCTAATGATGAAGTGCTAATGATCACTGAGGAGGAGCTTTTATATTTATTCTTCACAATACAGAACGTCGCTAATTGTCCAAGAAGCCTAGTATACTTTCGCTTTTATCGAACCGTGACTCTTTCTCCCTTTGCACGGGAACTACGGCCTAACAGATCCGAGACTCGAATTAATAGCTGCTTGATTTAATTGCATGTGCTTTTGGAGCGTGCTTCTTCGCGACTAATACAGGTGCTATCGACTCGCTGGCGCAGGTGAAACGGGGGGAGGGGGGGCCCCTCCCCACTATCACAGTCAATCAGAGGCTTACACAAGGCCGCTTGGAAAATGCTGTAAGTTGAACACGTTAATTTGCAAATGTATATACATATATGTGTACGATGATCCTGTAAACAGATTCAATATAAAAAATTTTCGATATGTGTGCACCGTTATTGTAAATATCATTGTCACGCGATAAATTTTGATATATCTCACTTTTTACAAAGTCTTTAAATTACTACTACGATAATCGAGTATAATATTTGATATAAGAAACTCATTTGATATAAGAAAACCTATACGTTTTCTCATCAAATATACAAAATAGCATATTTAGAAGTAAAAAGATGTTAACAAACTCTGCAGAATTTGAGCAAATAATATTTTCGCTATTATTCTTCTTCGATAATGTTATCAATCTTTTATAGGCATTAGCTATGCTATGTTATACACACACACATAAATTTGCATTTTTTTAAATTACATGCATTAGATAAATTAAGAATTTTAAAAAAGTCATTTTGTGCTTAAATTTAAATATTAAAATTAAAGAAAATATTAAAATATTAAATATTAAAATATTAAAATTAATTTTAATTAAAGTCATTAAAAATGATTTACATATCTGTACATATATTAAACATATGTGCGAAATATAAAAATATTATACATAATCCATTTAAAAAAATTTATATCTAAGAACAATTATCATTTTTTTTCTGATATATGTCTAATATATATACAGATATGTAAATCATTTTTAACAATTTCAATTTTAATATTTAAATTTAAGCACAAAATAATTTTTTTTATATTCTTAATTTATCTAATGTATGTAATTTAAAAAAAAAACACGCTTACACACGCTTATACAAATCAGGTATATAAAATTCGAGTACTGCTTCCCGAAAGTTAAAGCAAACAGATAATTGATAGAAAACATTTCCCTGTTTTGTTCATCGCATAATTTATTCTTGTCCTTAAGAGTAAACGAATGGAAACTGCGAGGTATCGGCAACAACAGTATTATGCCAGGCCAGCAAGCATATCATGATCATAACAAGCATTCCTTGATTTTATTACTAACAATGTTATAGTAGTCAACTTTCTATTAGCTTCGTCATAAGAACGCGGATTACGCGTCGCTCATTGATTCAGCAAACATTATGAACATCTCGATTAAGTCAAATATCACAACGACAGCCAACTATTAATATCTCGTCAAATTATTAATTTATATCATTTAGCGGAGAGATAACGTAACCGATATACGTAACCAATGCCAATTAATAACA
This sequence comes from Lasius fuliginosus, assembly GCA_949152495.1. Taxonomy (NCBI): domain Eukaryota; kingdom Metazoa; phylum Arthropoda; class Insecta; order Hymenoptera; family Formicidae; genus Lasius; species Lasius fuliginosus. The sequence continues at coordinate 8,626,984 of OX424447.1, forward strand.
ATATTCTATAAAATGTGTTGTAAACGTGTTCTTTCCTTCCGTATTCTCTTTGTAATTGTCTGTTTTATGATTAAAGTCTTGTCACATAAAAGTCTCTAAGCTATTTTTTTAAGCAATATACTTGAAAAAAGCACACAAATCATCCTTTATATTCGTCTGATATCTTATAGACGGTATTCTGAGGTGTTCTTTCAGCGATATTGACTTTGGCACACGGAGTCTTATACAACGAGAAAGATGAAAAAGAATAATTTTTTTAATATAACATTTATAGAATTTTATTTATAGTTTTTAAACTACAAGTTTTATTTTTAATTAGTCGGGAAAAAAATCAAAGTTTGATACGCAGAAGCAAAAATAGTCGCGGTTGCTTTCGCTGTTTAATCCTTCATGAATTTACCGGAAAAGTGGAGCTGTTGAAGTAGGTAAAGTCGAGCGACTCGCTGCTACGTATCTGAGGCATTTAATCACGTATGTAGTTCATCATCTTCTCGTTTCTCCTCGATCCTAATGATGGGGATCGTCGTGGAAAGGAGGATAGCGTGCATATATAATATCGCATAACATCTTCGCCATACCGTGTGCATGACATCGCCGAAGCGGACATCGTCAGTGGAAGCACGGCTGACACGCGAAGATGCAAGGAGACATCATCAAGATTTCGTCGTTAAAAGAGACGCGCATTTGGATGAGCGTTTGGTCTCTTTCTCGTCCACGTTTGGACGAGAAATATTACGTTAGGTAAGCCTTCGTGTTTCTTCACCGATCAAATATCATAGAGTTGCTTTTCGCGACGCCCGTTGACCGTGATACAGATTTTACGAGTCAACGATCGTAATTGAACGAGCGTAACACGTGTGAAAGCTACGAGTTAAATAGATGTGGTCGAGTGGTCAAGTTCGAGTGGATTTGAGTCAGTGGGTTCTTCAATTATATGTATATGCACACAAACGTATCACTTCATTCGTCAGGAACGAACATATTGAAAGGTTAGCGACTTTCGTTTTTATTGTGCTAGGACAGGAATCTTTTAATACCCGTATGATCTCGACGTACTATATATAAATATAAATGATTTCTATTGATATTAATCGTGATATAAGTGCGGTGATATTCGCACGTAAAATATATAATATTTTGCAGAAAATTAAATTTGCCGAAATAATATTGGTTCCGATCTCTGTAATAAAAATCAGCAGGATATCCTGCAAAATTTAAAACGTGAAAAAAATGTGGCTAATATAGATTTTAAATATATCAGAAATTTTCTATCTCTGATTAATTTTTAATAAATTGTATATAGAAATAAATTTAAAGGGATTGATATTGAAATTTAAAGACATTCTGAAAAGAATATCTGTAAAGAAGAGATATTCGTTTGTTGTTACAATATGTAATATATTAATGCGATCATTGCGAGGAGGAATCGCTGACTAAAGATTGTATTCTAATGATAAGTAAATGATATTTTTCGTAAATTGTGATTATTGAAGGTCAGTCTAGAACTCTCTCACACATTATCTTTTATTTATATTGATACTTCAAAAGATACATATTTAATTTTTTACAAAGCTCGGAAAATATGCTTTTTATTAAAAACTAATATTGCATGATATATAAATTACAGATGTAAGATATTTTCTATATAAGAAATTTCTGGAAAAGAGAACCTGGGGAAAGATCCGGAAGGAATGCATTGCGTGAATCAGATGAACTGTCGATCGGATTTCTTCGGCGGATAATTATCACATTGCGCATTTACTTTCGACATTCATTAACCATGTATGCAGCAATATCTAAGTAGAAAATATCGCTTTTATGCGTTACTAAGCATATCTAATTGACGATCTCTAAAATGTAACATTTCTCCTTACTTTATTATTTGCTAGAAAGTAATTGGTTGCTGACTTTACGCAGACGAAACAATAAATTAATATAAATTGAAATAATGCTTAATAATCAAAATAATAATAGTTTTCAAATAAAGTTATGATTGTATCACGATTTTGGATATGAATTTTTTATATCTTGAATTTTTTAAATCACGCTTTAAAAAATTTCTATTTCTATATACATTAATATAAGTTTTACGGATCTATCCTTAACTATGAAATTTTATACATATTTTTCAATGAATTTATGTTTAGCATTACAAATTATTAATGAAAAAATAGATGTATGGGCTTTGTTCGTCGTTTGTATGATCAACGAAGTTGGATTATCCAATACACTGGGAATGGTAGCCAATCGCTTATCGAATTTATCGCTTATTGTTAGATAAGAACAGTCAAATGACAAGTCTGAGATATCGTAGGAAGGATTTTAAGATATCGGAACCGTTTCAAAAAATTGTTATTGCGATATCAAGACAAACATCTCGATGGCTCTCAATTCAAAACACACAGCAATTTCAGAAAATTTAAAATTCTTTGTTATATTAATTATATTATTAAGGCATTTTCAGTCAAAAATAATCTAAATTTTATAAAAACATGCTAATTTTTTATCTGCATAAATAAATTGCGAATATAATTCATAATTACTTGCTTAATGACAAATACTTTGAGATTTAAAATTAGAGATAATTCAAGAGAATTGTTGCCTTTTTAAAAATTAATCTATAATGAAATTATTTATATTTATTCATGCAAATACGACATGCATTGGATACAAAGATATCCGATTGCACGTGTTTGAGATTCGTTGATGGTCATAAAAAAATTAATTAACAATGATATCGCACGCCCATGATAAATAAATCTTACCAAAAATTATACCGGACAATTATCGCAGAGTATGAATGGCGAAAACACACAGTAATTAAAAATCATAAACATGCCCGCCCGTAAGATCCTTAATGCTCATTTTCCTCACTTTAACAAATCGGTTATATCACAATATTCTGTGATAACAATGTTCCGGAAAGAGAACATGGTCGTGTACATGCAGCAGAAAAAGGAAACTAATCGTGCGCAGACGATGTCGACAAGGCTAACTCATTGTGCTCCACACGATAAGAGAATTTTTTTCGAATCATTTAATCAATTTTTTGTAATTTGTCCATTCTATTATTTATATTTGCGTGACGAATGGGATTTGCGGTAGACTTGATGTATTTTAAAACAGGATATACATAAATAAAAGAGGATCTATATTTTCAATGCTAAAATTTAGATTTCTGATTATTTTTTTTGCAGTATCACATATAAGACATAATACATTCAATTATAGGAATGTCCTATGTAAAATGCATGATTGATAACATAAGAATTCTATGATATATGTATATAATCCTATGATACAGACTTATATATCGAGAAGTCTCAGCTCCGATTGCGCGGAAGAATTCGATGCCGATTACGAGTGCGTTCTCCATAGCTTCACGATTATCTGGCAGTCATTCCGATATACTCCGTTCGAGTCTTTTATTTGATTATTCGATATAGGAGCAGATAAGGGCGGGTTATCGACGACTACTCGCTTGTGCCACATACAATGGTCAGCCGATATAATCCACGCGTGGTCAGACACAAACGTTAGTTCGCCCGCGATATGTCTCGCGACCTGACCGACTCTCCCTAGAAAATCTGCGGTGCGAATTCAGAGTTCGATAGTTCGTAAAAAGTGACATGGAATATCAATATAGCATTATATATATATATATATATATATATATATATATATATAGAGAGAGAGAGAGAGAGAGAGAGAGAGAGAGTGCTGATGTGTTCACATAGATGTCTTTAATTAACAATTAATCAGAGTTTAGAGTCAGTGCAACTTTCTCATCACTATCTAATGATAAGACGTCCCTTTGAGAGAGAATTGAAAGCACACATACACAAAAATACACGTAATTTATAAACTTTCTTCGCGTAAATAGCAAATTATATTCGTAAAAAATCACGTACAATAATTTAACACTTACTTTTCAGAGAGACGCGGTTTACGCGATATAATTTAGAAACGATAAACTTCACGAATCCGATGGAAATACATTAAGAGAGAGATACCGCGCCATCACTCTTTCTACAATTATTATTATTACAGATTATACGCGTGAGCTTTCCGATAAGATAGTCATGGTGCAATGTTATTCAGAAGCTCTCAATCCATTTAATGGAAAAATCGATAGATCGCTCTACCGGTTTTGTTGCATTTTTACGTTCCAGTGCAATAATCTCACGTTGACCATTCAAGATGAAACCGCTAATGATTGGAGAAGCGGGCATTTCGTTGTTCAAAGCCTATTACCGCGCCCGGATGTTCGCAACTAACGCTTTGATAGCCCCCTCCTAGAATTAACACAGAGATGCCGGATCTGTACGTGTGACACGCTGTATGAATTGTGCTGTTTGTGTCTATGTATGTCATCGTGATGTGGTGTATGTCGCGAAGATTGCACGCTCAATTTAGATTGACAATGAACGAGCCGTGGGTAAAATTCTCCGTCGTGCATTTTTGCAATCAAATTCGAATTTTCTGACTGGATGCTATAAATCAGAATCTATCGGCTCACAAAGTTGGAAAATGCGGGCAAAAAATAACGTTATGTATCTAATTCATTAGCGAAATCAGAACATCATATCTTGATCATCGTATCTTAGCACAGAGACTGTAAAAATATTGTGTCAAAGGAGAATGTAAATTCTTTTGAAGTGCATTGGGATTAGAGCGTTTGAAATTGTATTGCTTACGCTTTCATTTCTGGTATTATTTTAATTTATCGGCAATCAATCGTATCTACAGTTGCATTAAAATGACGATGTAGAAACAAGATGATCGATGAAATCGCGAATTCTCGACTGTGTACGCGGCGCGTAATACCACAGACGTGTTTTCCGCCACAAATTTCTCGATTCATCAAAATTATTGCACACATCGTGTAACAGCAATGTTTAAACAGATTTATACGTTCGGTTAACTAAATTGTCTTGTCGAAGGTTAGCGCCGTGTAGAGAGACGATCTTGCGTCGTCTATCACGTTAATGTTTAGCGTAGGCGAGAATTTTGTTGGCGGCGTTCTTGGACGAGGTAGAAAAGTTTACTCTACGAGTAAACTTTTTAGAGGCGACCACAAATTATTCATCAGTGCAACAAACGTTCGCCACGATAAATTCCGTCCGTGCGATCAAACAATAATTGTTTTCTCGGGCAAGTATACGGATTTAGAAGAACCTGGAGCGCTGAGACGACAAACGCGACCGTAGCCACGAAATGCAAGTTATCTATGGTAAATTGACAGTGAGTAATAGATGCGCTGCACAGCTATAAAGATTAATTTTGTGAAAGTTTTATCGGTGCGAACAGAAACACCGCATTCTCGTGTCGAGCGATCTAACAACTGATGAAAAACTTGTAACGGTCGGATGCATCCTGAGTATTGGAGTCATCGAGTTCAACGGTTAAACAAGCACGGAGACATCGAAGCATTTCATGTTCCAATATCACTTTGTCCGTTCGCCGACCACCATTCAGCCGGGTGTCTGCTCCTTCGACGATCTATCCGCGGCGAGTCACATCGTCGCGAATCTTGTCTAGTTTAAACGATTTTGAGATAATTCGCTGTGTGTGTGCATTTATTCATAAAAATTGCAAAGATTACGTTTAATTAATCTTTCACTACATATACTTGCTTAAAAAGAAATTGTGTTAAATATTATTCATTTGACAAAATCTCGCTGTTAAATGCAGCAAAAGGGCAACATGTGTATTGAGTGATAGTGCGCTTTTACGTGGGTGCATATATAAGTGATAATGTCAAATTAGAAATTATTTTGACTCAATATCTAATTCTTTTTTATTAAATAACCAGAATATTTTTTTCTTAAAATCCTGATATTAAAATATATAATAAGCAATACTTCGGAATATCGAGTAAAAAAAGACGTATATATGCGAATATATGCATGGATTAAATTAAAAAATATAAATTTTTAGCTAAATAAAATATCGTGGTCACGAAATTTATTTATAAGAAAGAGTCTTTATTCGCAATGTATTTTAATGACTGACTGCACTTCGCTAATGGTCTTATCGAACGCGATAGATTTAACATTCATGTCTTGTTTCTTTAAATAGTATGTATAAGAGTTTGCAGATTGTCTTATTATGTGTCGCTTGAGGAAGACCTCATAAACAACAATGCGTAATCTCCCCTCATTAAATATACGTTTTCTTATATGTATATATCATTATTATAAGAGCGCAATATGATTATTCTTGTCCTCTTTATCACCGATGAAAGCAAACAGTTTGAATTGAAAACTTTTAATTCACTTGATCAATCATGTTTAATTTTCTTTCGCATATAAACTATCATTTACACAAAAAGAGACAAACTATAACTTAAAGTAGATAATCTCTGTAATATATTCTGCACACCAAGATCTAAATTAATTTTCGTTTACCCGTTTAAGTAACGTGAGTTGTTTTTGCGAATAAAAAGATGATCGCGCATTTTTACTCACACAATACAGTCTTAGTTTCAAGTAAATTGATAAACAAGTTTCCGAAGTTTTCAGAAATCACACAATTTTATCAAAAAGAAGTCATCTTTTCTACAGGTTTCCGAAACAAGTTCTGTAAATAAATTCATGCGAGATCGAATATGCAGTTGCAGATAATACGGAACGTTCGTTCGTTACACAGTGATATCGTGCAATCGTGAAATAACAGTGATTCTCCATATACATCGCGATATATCATCGTAGAGAGTAGAAACGTTCACCACACGTGACTTTGCGAGCAGGGTCATGGCTGTGAAAGAGTGGTTCAGAAGGCTGCAACCGGTGCAGTTGTACCTGGTGCTGTTCTTTACCACGACTTTTTTCTTAATCGAGATCATCGCCAGTCACCTGACGCACTCGCTGACTCTGCTCCTCAATGCGTATCACATGCTCTGCAACATCGTGGCACTCGTCGGCTGCATCGCCTCGATCAAGGTAAATACGAAAATCCGCAAACCATTCCCAAGTCTCGCTTACGAAATGACAATGATGTAATTAAGCTTTCGATCTATTCCGTGTCCATTGTATAGCGATTTCAAGTGAGCCTTCTTCACGTAATCATTACCCTAACAGCACACATGTTCAAAAGATGTCCAGAGGATGTAAAATATCCTCTGGATGTCCTCTGAACATCTTTTGAACATGCGTGCTGTTGGGGTATCTTCATAAATATATAAGAAAAAGAGAAATTTAATTTTTTTTTATAGAATAAATGATATAAAATGTCACTTCATATCGTAAATAAAACATAAATAATATTCAACATGCAAGAGAAGCCATAAGCGATCTTTCATTTTTCGGATATTTTCGAAGAAAAACGCGAGAAAATATATAGCTAGAAAAATTTGCATTGACATGTGTCGCTTCGATAAGTGAGACAAGTTCATAACAATGCTCCACCCGTTGAATTTAGTGAAACGTATTGTTCTTGCTAGAAATTGATAAAGATTAATAAGATTTTGAAGTGCTCTTACGTTACCAGAATGAAACGTTATCTAGCGATATTTTCTTCATGATATAAATTTGCAATTACACATAATCGCATTGTTTGCAGTATAGCTATCGAGAAAGGTACAGAAACAATAGTAACTGCAGTTCAGTGGGAAATTCATCCATTTACATTAACGGAGAAGAACAGGGTTCTGTCACATCTTTATCGACGAAAACAAAGGTACGCTTAACAATACCAAAACTAGGGATTAAAGACTGAAGTCTTTTCAATTTCCTTAATTATAATGAGAGATTTTTATATAAAATCTAAAGTTATCACTATTTTGCATGGAAGTAAAATATCTTTTGCTAATTGTAAATAAATTTTTGTACCATCAAAATTTTCACATGACGCAATGTAAAATACTTCCTTTGAAATATAAAGCTATAAGTCCTATTTTGAAATTATATAATAAAAAAACAAATAATTACTTCAGAATTTTGCTTATTTTATTCTCATTCATTGCAAGATAGCTTTATGAAAAGAATTCAAAATAACTTTCAAAAGAATTTCTTAAATAAGATCGGCATAAAGATTTCAATATACATTATTTTTAATGGAAATTTTACAAAACATTCATTAATAACAATATTGCTTAATAATGTCCTAGAGAGGCAACCTTTAAAAATAAAATTCTTTATTTAAAGCATGCTCTCCAAAGACACGTCGATAAGCACTTGTTAACAATTCGGATGTAAAAAACTTGCTTATAGGAATCATGGTCGGACAGAAAAATGAAAAACACGTTTGGATGGGCCAGAATCGACATCGTTACGATGCTTGTCTGCTGCGTTTTTTTGGCATCTCTTTGCTTCTCCCTACTAATGGAGGCGTTGCAAACATTGGTGCATATCAATCACCTGGATGAAATGCATCATCCGTTGCCCGTGCTGTGCATCGGCGCTTCCGGAATACTTCTAAATGTCTTATGTTACATTTTAATTGGGGGCTTCACGTTTAATCAGGGAATCTTCCTGCACGTTACTGAGAAAGGAGACGTAATACTATGCAGGTAGGTTTTGACAGCGATTTAAATTACAAACAATCAAAGAACTAAAAATGCACATAATTTGCATTCAATTTGAATCGTTCTTCAAATACTTTACAAGCATACTTTACAAGCATACTTTATGAGTTTATATTAATTAACAAGCGAGATAAAGTTATATACATACATATATTTTTTTATTTTTTAAATATAGTTAAAATTTACGTATTATATGTATTATATTATACGTTAGAGATTTTTAAATATGTCCTTTTCTTAGATGAAAACAATTCAAAATATAGAATTCTCGAAATATTTCATTGTAATGGAAATAAGTAAAAAATAAGCAAAATTCTGAAGTTATTAGTCTGTAATTATTTGTTTCTTTTTATCATATAATTTAAAAATAGGACAGTAATTATAGCTTTGTATTCCAAAGGAAGTATTTTACATTGCGTCATGAAAATTTTAATATAAGAATTTATTTACAAGAAGCAAAAGATATTTTTCTTTCATGCAGAATAGTGATGACTTTAGAATTTTATATAAAAATCTTTTATTTCTAATGGCAGAATACGATTTGCCAATATTTCAATGCAAACCGGTCTCATGTATACAATTGACGGATTTAGTACTTATTATCATAAAGTACTTGATATTTTAGGAATGTGAATTCGCAAGATACAAAGGACGGCGAGCAACAATTGTCGGCAAAGACTAGACGAAGTCCACTAGCAATACCAAAAAGCCAAGGTTTTAGAGAAATATGTCGGGATGTTCTTGGATGCGTTTTCGTCATATTAGTGTCGATTTTAGTTTATTTCACCGATTCCGATGTGGCCAAATTCATCGATCCAGTCTTCGCCATTATTTCGTCAATTTCACTGTTCGTCCTTTGTTATCCATACAGTGAGTATATATATTTCCCTTAATAAATCTAGAATAATAAGATAATGTAAAATGTGATACTTATTACGTATAAAAATAACTTATAATAATTGATTAGATTTTTTTCATTCTGTGACTAATATACTAATTTTTGAAAATAATCAGCTTTTTTCTCTTTCTCTTTCTTTCTATAGTGAAAGAATCAGGTTTGATTCTGCTTCAAACAATTCCGAACCATATAAACATCGATTCTCTCAAAAGAGAATTATTAGAAGCTTTTCCGGGTATCGTGAATGTCCACGATTTGCATGTATGGCAATTAGCAGGAGAAAAAATAATTTCTACAGCACATATCATATTTTTAGATCCAACGGTAAGATAAACCAATCCACAAGCTAAACTAATTTATAAAATAGATTATATTTAATGGAAATTACTTAATAATTTTTAGAAAAAAAAATTGAAGTTTCATTTGACACTTTTCAATTGAAAAAAATATTTCCCCATTTTTTTCCATCAGGTTTATGCTAGTATCACGGATCAAGTCACCGCCTTTTTTGTCGAAATGGGCATTACGCAGGTTACTATACAGCCAGAATTTCATAAGGTACGCAGAATATATTTAACACTTCGTCTTTCTATCTTTAAAATTATTTTATCGGATAATGAAATGTGTCATTAGATGAAGCCGAATATGGAGAAAACTGATTGTCTGATTCGTTGTCACGGGGAACACTGCAGTTCCTCCCAATGTTGCTCGCGGGAAAACTTTTTGGAGGATGCGTGCAAGTCGGAGAAGGAGACGCATACGATTAGTAGAAAGTATGACAAAAAGGAGATAATACCAGCTACATGTGCGATTAGTTTGGAAAAATTTACTACTTATGTGGAAGAAACCTTAGTGCGCACTGCCGAATGCGATCTAAGAGCAGAAAAATCTGAGCACGAATCGACGAATGAAAACACATCTCGCTTGAACGGTGATCAAGTATAAAGCACCATAATAAATTGACATTCAATTCCTGTGCGATAATTATAACGACCAGATATCTACAAGTACCGGATATCTGCAACTACTGATAACAACCTGGATTACATATCTTAACCCTTATCTCTACCCTACAATGACACTATATCCGCTTTATGACGAGAACGATATGGCATATCCATAAGCCAACTTTGACTTCTTATAACTTTCAAAAAATGACATATATCATAACATATATTTTTTTCGATCATTATCTTACAATTAGACATTAAAAATTACACAACCGCGGCAAAAAATTGTATTGTCCTTATTAACAAAAAAATCCAACTATAAAATAAATTTCCGGGTATTTCACGATATCTATATAGTATCGTGTTAGGATTAAATCTCTATTCACTGTTCATGGATAATAGTTTTGTTTGATCCTTTAACATGATATATTACCTTGCTTAAAACAATCCTGCTCATCATATTGAATGCTGCGATACTTTCGGACCAGAATTCGGGATTTGACAAAAGATATAAACAGAAATTTATTAATTTTTACTGCAAATAGTACAATAATCAAATACTTCCTATGACTTTAACGCCATCAAGAAATGACAGGCACTATAATATTTTTTTTATAGAAGTCATATTTTCTGTTTTAGTATTATAATCTTATTAATATCATATTTTTAAAAAAATGTTACACAAATTAGAATTTAAATTACTCAAAAAAACTTGTAAAAATTTTTAAGTTGCATCCTATTTTCTGCCACACAAAGTTATTCTAATATAATATTTAAAAAATGTGATATTAGCAAAAAAAATTATCTGACACGTAAAAATAAACCAAGGCTAAACACGAGTCGTGATATATACGTAAGGACACATTTTTAACGAGAAGACTGCAAGCTAGTATTAAGTATTATAAAATGTACATATAACGTCAAGATAGATAGTTAATGTCTAATAGTTTCGTAAATTCGGACAGTATGTGTGCTAGTTATCAGATGAACGGAATATTAATTTCATTAAACATATATGTATAGTAGTTCATAACGCGTTCAGTTTCTCCAGTGCGATAAAATGTGTTCCTCAAAATGAACGTTGTATAATATGCATCGTTCATATATTATCCATAATCATATATTATCGCTCATAAATTATATACATTTGCCTAGCTATATATTTCTTATACTTTTCAAAGACGTAATAATAAGTAATTTAAAATAAATATTTTTATTTTAAAACAAAGACTAATAAATAAATATAATGAGAATTTATTCTAAAATTTTAAAACAAAGAGAATGTAAAACATTAATAAATAAGCATGTATTTATGAGCGATATAATATCTCTAATGCAAATAATTAGAATAATAGCTCAATAACTAATAAAAATATTAATAAATTCGAGATGTTCTTTTTTCTCACAAATGTAAAATTGGTATTTTTTAATAAATAAGTATAATGTTTTTCGATTTTTTTCAACTATTATTAGATAAAATATCATATTAAGTCCAGATTATAATCTTAATTATAATATATAATATAACAAAGATATCTTAAGATAAACTACAGTTTTTTTATCTTATATCAATATTTTATCTTTTACAGCAATTTCTAAGTAAAACTGTCCTGTAACATGTATTAACGTTATCAAGTAAAGCTAAATAAAGTAACAATCGTATGTGCAATTAATTTTAAAGAGATCTATTATTCATAAAAAAATCAGCATAATTTATGAACAATAAGATTAACAGAAATGCATATCTCAACAAACGTAATATAACTCAACAGACGAAGACAATACTCTGGTGATAACATATGTCACTGACAGCAGTTCCTATGCGATAAGTGTGGGCGTTAATGATCAAAACTTGTTACTGCCTATAGCAATGGGGTCTATAACACCCTATCTTATATATATATATATATATAAGTTTGGGATTGCTCTCTCTCTGTTCAGACAGATAATAATTTAACTCATTGCCCACGATCAAATTGACAATGTCTAATATAAAGCATTACGGGAGACGCAGATCTTTTTATTTTAAATTGAAAAAATTTGCTATATTTCAAACTTTTGTGTAATAATTTATAATAGATTTTTATATCTTCTCAAAAATATTTGATTAATGGTTATAAAGAAATTTTGTCTTATTTCCTCGTAATTCATAATAACGAATTTAATTGTATATATTTTATTTTCATACGTTGAATAGAAAATATCATTATTACTCTCATACATTTTTAATTTAATTTGATATCATATTTATTATATCAATAAATTGTCACAAATCTTATTTCTGATATGGTTTTCTGACTTTTCTTCGATAATTATTACATTGTACATAGTTCTTTATTATTAATTATTAAAACTTTAAATTATTAAAAGACAGGCGTTATTTTCACATTCTAAATTGGCATCCTTTATATATATTCCTAATTTCTAATTCCAAAGAGTGTCAATTCTTTATTTTCTAAAAATTTCAGTTCTTTTTTAGGGAAGCGCCAAATGATTTTTTTGTACAAAGACGCATCATTTATTAGTAGCGGTCCTATCCATCTGCGGCTGCATAGAGAAATGTGCGAAGAGACTGAGATATGATACTTCAGCGGAAACTGCGGTTTATAACCCGCACTTTATTATTTATATCTAGAGAGATTGTTATAAACTCTGATGTTGTGAGAAATAGAGAAATACCTCGAAGATTTGTAATGAAGAAACTATTAAATAAATATTATCATATAAAATACAAGTATCATTACACTTACTTAACTTATATTTGTTATTAGTATTATATTATTTTGGAACGTAAATAATGCTCATCTTATCTACTTTGCTATTTCTTGCATTAAATTTGAAATAATTACAAAATAAAATTGCATTAAAAATCAATATTATCTCAATTTGGATTTTTTTATTGAAATAAAGATTACTAAATAAAGATGTACTAAAAAGTGTATCGGAGCAATTTATTGATAGACTAACGCCATCAGCATATAGCACTCGTAAGCTGCAACAGGCATTTATGAATGATCTACTGATGATCAATTATAGCCTTTGTAATAATTTAACAAGTTTTACACAGATATTAATAATACTTTAATGTCTCTTATGTAGAATTATAAAATCAGTTTGTGTCTTGCCATACATATTTTAAAGAAAATAAAAAATACGAAGAAGCTATTGTCAAGAAATGAAGACGCGTTATTCGTGCCAACTCTTTCTGCTAATCAGTTCAATAACCACTATTCTTCATAATTAGATCATGCTAATTTAAAAGTCATGCTCTCGACACGGCATAAAGTGTGCAAAACTTTATGAAGACGAAGATTCAGTGTAAATATATTCTAGCCAATAAAATTGCGAGTCTTAAATATATATATATATTTTTTTTTGCTAAATTTACTTTATATATATATATATATATATATATATATATATATATAAAGATACTCCTTATAATCTCATTGAAAATTGCCGTTTAGCAGAGAGAAGTATCTCATGCCTAAAATATCAAACTGTATAAACCCACTAGTTTCCTGAGGAATTGTAAACTATATTTCTATTCATAGCATTTTCTGATTCTCTGCTTTCAAAAAGTAAGCTTTCTTAAATGCACGAATAAATAACAGATTATAGATTATTATTATACCATTCAACATTTTTATCACATAAAAATGTTTAATATATAAGTATCTCTTATAATTATATAATAAAGAAGACTAATACGCGCACCTATGATTGCCTGGCATGATATTTTGCATTTTTAGCAAATAAAATATCTATAATATAAATTTAAACGAAACGAGCTAATAAAAGCCGAATGCGGATGGTCGTGTGTCACTCTCAAAGAAAATTAATTTTTGATTCGTTGTGCACAGGGCACATATTTTGTTTGATTCGATACCAAGACTTTTAAATTAATCCGATGCAGCGACTTCGGCCCGATATTTTTCTCATCTACACTTCTACAGGGGGGGGGGGGGGGTAAGAGGGGTCTTTAAAAAAATCTCGAATTAAGATTAATTTAAAAGTCTTGGTATCGAACCAAGCAAAATATGTGCCCTGTGCACAACGAATCAGTTTCAAAAATTAATTTTCTTTGAGACTGACGCACGACCATCCGCGTTCAGCTCTTATTAGCTCGTTTCGTTTAAATTTATATTTCATATTGAAGAGACTTAAATATCCTTAATTGTTAAAATATCTATGATATAAATTTTTATCACTACGTAAATATTCTAAAAAATCTATAACTATATTAGTTTATCTTTATTTCTTCGCGCTTATAATATTAATATTTTTAAATTTCATACTTCAAAAAAAAAATGAACATTAAAGATCTACGAGTTCAGAAATGAATATAATGAGATAGAGTTTTACTTTAGTTTCTTTTAGGTTCAGTTATAAAAACATATGGTGAAATTATATAAGGAAAAACGTATGATGAAATTGGAAAGTTTAGGTTCGGTTACAAGAACATATTGCGAAAAATTGAAAAGTTCCAATGAAGGACGACTTTCGCCGATAATTTTTCAAAAAAAATTGATTCCTAGTTAAACAAGAAATGTATCATTAAAAGGACATTCGGTCTCTTTGTCAACATTTTATATAATAATCGTATTTTTAAGAAACATATATAGCACAAATTTTTATTCCTAAATGTATTCAAAAATAATTTTTAATAGCGTCTTATGTAAAAACGATTTGCTGTCACGTAATCATATCTAGTTCGCCAATATGATACGACTCTTTCCAAAATCGGAGCAAACATCTAACATCAGATTTACGGTTGTAATTTACGATAAAAACTTGACTATTGTCGGTCAATCTCATGCGCGACTGTGAGGAATTACCTCGTCGCAAGTAAACTCTTGGCATCGAAAGGCGGATGGTGTCACGAGATGACGTCGTCTCCGATAAGTTGTACTCGAACGGGAAACCAGCCGGGTGGGGCCTGTTCGTTTAGTCGTATCCTCAACGAGAGACTCAGTGTGAAAGTGACTGCGTAGAACGCAGTAGAGAACGATTGGGCCCTCGAAGAACGACTTTGGGGCTTGTTCTCGCGCGCGCTCGCGTCCTACAATGTTCATTAAGCAACACCGGTACGTAAAAATGTGAGAACCCGTAAAGTGTGAGAGAAACGAAAATGTTACTGCACCACGTGCAATACCGCGTTCTGGTACTCGTCGTTTTCACGCTCTGCCAAGGTAATTAATGCGATCCGGCGTACCTGCTCGCGCACGACGTACCTGTCATACACATGTATGCGTGTGTTTTTATGTGTATTTGTGAGAACTATAAAGTGATCACGTGGTCGTCATTGAGTCACATTTATTGGTGTCGCGGTCAGATTTTGCTCCAAGAATATACGACGTGGAAACTTTTTTATTGCTATTCAGCAAATACCAATTCGTTGTCTCCGTAACGTCTCAGTAATTCTTTAAATCACTTGAAAGAAGAGACACACGCGCACGCGCTTCAAACCTCGATTAATATTTAGTTCACGTTTGTTCGTGTATATTTAAGAAAATGTTGAAATAAATTAAATATATTGCTCATATTTCGATAGCATGAAGATTGTCATAAACTGTAAATTGTACTTGCTCGAAACTTTTGTTGCGAATATTGCTACATCTGAAGATGTAACACAAAAAAGCGGTTTAACAACACTGTTTTTATAAATAATTTTATAAAACGGTCGAATCATGCAAAACAGATCGATATTGTGAAGCATGGATGAAATAAATGAGTGAATCATGCCCAAAGAAC
This sequence comes from Lasius fuliginosus, assembly GCA_949152495.1. NCBI lineage: Eukaryota > Metazoa > Arthropoda > Insecta > Hymenoptera > Formicidae > Lasius > Lasius fuliginosus. Next base: position 8,643,113 of record OX424447.1, read on the forward strand.
GGTGAATCTCACCTGTAGCTAAACCCGCGAGGCATTCTCATTAAACTACTATTAGACGAAGAAAATTTAGAAAAATGATTTAAGTTTTTAACACGATGTTTATTATACGGAAACAATAAATAACAAATTTTTGTTATATAAGTGTTAATTAATTATTTAAATAAAGTGCGCGATAGCACTTACATATTAGCAATCAATTGACGTAACGACCAACTGTTGTCCAATTATATTCGCAAATTGAGACAACGATACAGTCAACGATTCTCTATCGAATAAAGATATATGTTATGTGACCTTACATCTACATCTAGTATTTATTACACTAGTACTTCTGTAAATCAATTATCTCTCAGCGGTATATCAATCATGAAATTTCATTGAACTTGGTCTCGTACGTTGGCGTTTTAATAAGCGGCGATAATTTTATAGGTCATTTAATAATATGATCAATCAAGGTCACAATGTAGCATCTAAAGATGCTCTGTAAAATGCATAATAGACGGTAAAAAGAGAATTATTTCTGAAATGTTTACATCATATAAAAGAGGCGTCGATGATATTGACTACATAGAACGAGTCATGCTTGGTTGCATTAGTCATTTCATTCGTGCAATAAATATCTTGTTCGATGACAACATATGCAGAGTAACTGGATAAAAAATGCGTATTATTGATACCACAACAGCATATTGTGATCTTTTCATCTCATTCTTCTTTTGCAAATTTAAAAATCGTGAGAATTGTAAAAGCTAAAATTTAATATTTTTTTTCTAATTTGGAATATTTCTTGGAATATGATTTTTGAAATATTTTAAATAAATTCAAATACTTTCAAAAAGAATAGTTTATTTTCACTACATTTTGTGAAAGTTGATATTCTTATATTAAATATCACATTAAATAAAAATTGAGAGATTGTCACTATTATATTCTTTTTAAACACAGATATCTAAATTGTTTATTCTGTTGTAGTTTGCCTTGATTAAAATATTGCACTATATAAATATACACACTAATCTTATCTCTATCTTTTTTATTTGATGGACAGATGTGCAAAGAATTGTTCTTTTAATAAATTAAATTTTATTTAATGCAAATATATGTAAAATAATATGGAATAACGTAAGAAAAGTATTAAAAAATCTACATTTTTTAAATACTGAATATTTTGAGTCTCTGACTTAATTCTTTATTAATGACCTTTTGGAATAAAATATAGAGGATAAGATATATTTTGTAATTTCTTTATTGACATTTTTAAAGTTTAAATTATTAAACCTCTTTAATATTCAATGTGAAAAAATTCTATGATTTGATCTGTGAATTAGTTTTTGTTAGCGAAAAAAATCTCCAATTTTTAATTCAAGAATCAAATTATTTTAAGATCAATGAATCTCTTTTAATCTTTACTTTATTTTCTATCAGATTTCGCAACACACATCTTTATCTTCTACATACGATACTATGTTTTGATGTAGTCTTTGAAATAATACGAGGATATTCTGAGTTATGTAATAGCGTTATTTTTTAGGATAAATATAATAAGTTTTAACCGCATCATATTTACACACATGATAATGTAAAGATTACGCGCTAACGCATCTGTAAACTTCCCGTCATAAATTTGCATCATTGCAATCTTTTCTATTATAAATTATAACATAGTTAGGAACAACCCATTTATTTGTAAATCTCAGTTGCTCACGTTCTCTCCTATGGCTTCTACAACAATCATGTTGGCTGATAATATGAGCACGTTATCGGGAGAGGAAAAAAAGACTTCCTTCCTACGAATCGTATTTGCGCAGAAACAGACTGAAATGGCACGTGCGTCCTTTTGTACAGAAGAGTAACGAGGAGGGCCAATCATCCGCAGGACATTGCGGCTAACACGAGTTTCTCTCGAAACTCTTACAATTAATCATATTCTCGCTTTATGCGTAAACATTTGGCAACAGTTATTCTGAGAAATGTTTCTCCTTATCACGAGATAAATAGCAATATAAAAATATCGATAAACAATTAAAAGACTTGGTATAAAGTTTAGAAATAAAAGCTATGTTATGTCATATAATTATAAAAGAAATTATTTCTATAATAAATTTTAAATCGTATTTGAACTGCACGAACAATTTTGTATTTTCCAGTATCGGAAAGTAGCAAACCAATTATTTCGCCAAGCGAAGAAGAAATTGTGTTAAATGAAGGGGAATCTTTAGAGATTACATGCACGGGCTCAACACCACTTAAATTTATTTATCCCGACGCCTTGAAAGAAGCGGTATGCATTATAAAATTTATTTAATTTCGATATTTTTTCTATTTGTAGTTTGATTTTTTTCGAGTATGTTTTAAATTATATTTCAGATATTAAGATGTGTTTCATTTCTCTATAGAAAAATTGGTTAAATAATTCTATAAAAAATTAGACAATTCTAATTTTAATAATTAGACTAATTATTTTATTATAAAACTTTTTTCTTGTCTGTTATAACTATAAGAAGCTATTTAATTATTATCCAAATAGAGAATGTATTCTCTCTCGAAAATATTCTCGAAACTTTCGAATATTAAATGCATGTGACATGCATATTTTTTTTACAATTAAAACTAAGCATGTCTTTTTCGAAAATATGAATTTTACCATATAAAAGTATTTATTTGTATATGTTATCTATAGAAATTAAATTGGAATTATATAGAAAATATAAATAAAAAATATAAAAAAGAATATAAAAAGAATATAAAAAATAGAATTTAAATTAATAGAAAATTACAACATTCTTATATTTTAACCACATGCAATTTATATATTAAACTTTACATTATTATTATGACAGATTAACACTTCAACGTCAAAAATAAGCAAGGATAAGGAAAATGGCCTTTACAAATATATTTTTGAACGACCAAAAACAATTTTTGGCGATACAGGCTGGTACGGTTGTGCCGATTATAACGTTGAAATCGCCTCAAATTTGTTTGATAATTCCGAGGTGAATTGGTTATACGTTTACGTAAAATGTAAGTCGAAATTATATATCCTGCTTTTGCGAATTAATGAAAAATATTTGCATCTACATCATGTTCGTAGTATATTCGTACATTTCGAATTACGTTAACTTGTTATAGCTAGTACGAATTTATTCGTTGAAGCGGACACCTTTGCTCATCTAAACGCAGTTGCCGGTGGTAGTACAGTAATACCTTGCAGACCTACATCGCCAAACCTAGTACCTATCTTGTCCAACAACAATGTGAGTATTGACAATCAGAACTAGCAGAAGATAATTTGCAATCTAACAAAAAAGATAATTTACGGAAAAGTCTCTTAGGTTTGTATAACATGCGGCGACGTGCTAAGCATCTATGGGGAAAAGTTAGGATATGATTATTAATATTTTTTAGAATAAGAAATTTATATAGAAGTAATTTATAAGAAATAAGAAAAATTGTGCTTTGTGCGAAGAATATTAAAAATACGCTCTTAGCACGTTATTGTCTCAAATCCTTCGTTTATAATATCATAATAAAAGTAGCTGCTATAATTTTATCAGATCAATATTTATCGTTAGACACTTTTCTAACATTTCATGCGTTTAATATGCAGGAAGATGAATTGGAAAAGAAGGCATCATTTGATCCTAGAATTGGTTTTACTATTAGAAACTTGACTGTAAAGGACAGTGACTGGTACAAGTGCTCGATAGAGAAGGACGACGAAGAGCACGAGGTCAATTATGTCTTGTCTGTGCACCGTAAGTGCGGCCAACTCGAGATGTTAATTTCGCCACATATAAGACGTTCAAAAGCAACGTATTAGCCGTAATTACTGAAATTTCTTGGTGTAATGTTAATAAGAATAATTAAATTGTTTACACAGTAAAACAAACTCTGCCCGAACCGAAAATTCACGACGACAGTTTGCGTCACGTCACACGCGGACAAGACCTGTACGTCAATTGTACCGTTGAGGTTGATTCATCCGTACGATATGTATTTAATTGGAGTACACCGCAACAGGTAAACTTATTTTAGTATAGCGAGAACAAGACTACATTTCAATTGAACACGCGTTTAAATTAATTGGTGATATGTGGAGAAAATCGATATACTTATTGTTAGTGAGTCTCTCACATAAAAACTTCTTATTTTCTTTTTTAGATTTTTTTTTTTGTAAATAGACATAATTATTTAAAGTTATTTATTTTTCTAACATATTTCTCAAAAATAGAAAACAAATATTCTCGAATTATGTATTGACTTTTCGTACTAACGAGAACTAGATTGACGTATCTTGTTAAGGATTAGACGCATATTTTAACGACGTTACGCGCAATTAAAGTTTTCTGTTTATATCCCTAGATTTTTTTCATTACAATATTTATTCGCATGTGGTTTTTTTTTAATTGCAGAGCAACAGCAGAGTAAGCACTCAACAGTTTAGGAAACAGCTTGAAGGCAATTATCTCTTAGTTACGTGCCAGTTGACCGTATTTAACGTAACGGACGAGGACGCGGGAGAGTACGAGTGCGCAATTAGATCGATTCATGACATAAAAAAGACAACGAAAAATATCACGATACACGGTTAGTTTATCATTAATTTAGATTATAAAACGCGCCTGTATATTTATGAGAAAATGACATGTCTGTATAAAATATAACCGTACGTATGCAACGTAAATCTCTTTCAATTGATCAATTATATGCATGTATATTGTAAAGCAGATCTACAACATTAAAGGAAAGTCGTATTAATGCGAGTACTATTTTTTCACGTTTTTATAAATTTTGATATTTTTAATTTCAGATCCTCAAATAAAGTACATTAATCTTACGTCGCAACATATTGATAGATATTATCAAGGAGAAAAAGGCGGTAAGGTGCAATGGGTTGTGTATGTTGATGGATATCCTAGACCACATTTACAATGGTAAGTTTTTTGTCTTTCCCTCTCTCTAATATATGATTCAAATTTAGTAATTAAAATTTTATTTTAATGTTAATATATGTTATTCGCGAATATGTATATTAAAAGCGCTCTTAATTATACTTAATCATCTGCTTTCTTATTGTTTATTATTCAATCAGTGAATAATACATTAATACCAATAACAGTTTTCAAAATACGTTTAAAGATATAAATTTTTTTTATTACAGGTTTAAACCAAATGGTCAGGAAATTACAGAGAGTACAAAGTATTCTGTGAACACAAGTATAACAGCTACTATTTTGAAGATAAACAATTTAGAAATAACGGATACAGGAGATTATATGCTTGAAGCTAAAAATGACTACATGATACAAAAATTAAATTTTACACTCGATATCATAGGTATTGAAACTATCCTGTAGGATGATATAAAAAAAAAACTACAGTATATTATTTAATTATTGTTGATTTTTTTTCAGCTAAGCCGGTTTCCATATTGACAGAAATTAATTCTTATTATGCACCTAATGAAACTGCGGAGTTCCGTTGTGAAGTACTATCCCATCCTGAACCGAATACAACATGGAGTTTTCTGAGATGTCCTAATTATCCGTCACTTAAAGATTCAACAATTGTTCAACTGACGGTATACATTATAAGTGCAATCTCTTATTAAAACCTGATTTCATGAAATAAATATTTATCTGTATCTATACTATAACGAGAAACTTCTGTGGATTTTACAGGATGTAATGCAAAGCGTTTACGGCTCCAGGTATGAGTTCGAATCGAGAGCAAAGATGCCTATCGAAGTATCGGGCAAAATAACATGTAAGACTTGCAATGCCCTCGACTGTGATGCCGTAACGGAGAACATTTTTGTTTCCGGTAAGGAGATATTTCCTCTGCCTAGCTATTAAAACTTATATGTATAATCATATTGCTATTCTAGTTATACATATACCATATAAATATGTGTATATACATATCAATTATAATATTAAATTCTGAATATATGGGCATCGATCTATTCTATAAATATAAAATTGATTTATATTATTCTATAAAATATATTTAGTTTCTTATATCTCGTCATTGTAAATATGTAAAATATTAAATTATTCTTATTTACCGTTCCGCTTATAAAATCTGTTATTGCGCAATTATTATCTTATCAAATGCAAAATAAATTAACAAATTATAATTTATAAAAAAAGTTTTGATCAGAATTAAAATGCTTTCAAATGTGTCAATATATCATAAATCATCATATTAATATTTTTCGCTTCTTAAATTTCGCAGATGGAGTAGGTGCTTTTGGTATTATTGGGCCAAAGGATGAAGTAACAAAAGGCGATAACGTTGAATTGATTTGTGCTGCTTCTGTGTATAATTACACAGATAAGCTCACATGGACAAAATTAGAAAACGAGACTGAAACGCCAGTTATAGAGACAGGTAATTATTTCAAACAATTAAAAAAATTAAACAAATTGAAGAAAAGATTGAGATATTGGTCGTAATGTATATAAATCATAAGTTCTTTTAAGAGAAATATATTGACACAAATATATTGAAACAAATATATATTGAAACAAATTTCGCTAGTTAATATTTTTGCATAAGAAAAAAAATTTAATAAAATAAAAATAAAATTTTGTTATGCATAATATAATCTAATAATAATATACATATATAATAATATATAATATTTCTAATATAATATATATATATATTTCTTTTTTTATTAATATAATTACATTTTCTTCGATAAATCATATTTTACATTTATATTATTACGCTTAAAAATATTTAATTTATAGTTAATTTTTTTTTTATTTTTCGCATTATTTTGTGTGTCTGTATCTGTGATACAGATTATGCATAGAAAGAAATAAAAAATATAAGCAGAAAAATAATTTAACATAAATATTGATTATAATCTTTATCATTTTTAGAAAGATTACAGATTATGCGATATGAAACCCCGTTCACTTATCGATCAACTTTAAAAATTCATTACGTGCAAGAATCAGATGCTGCTTCTTATATTTGCACTGGCAAATACACAAATGAAATTAATTACGAGGTCTTAGAAACAGCTCTTTCTGATTATGCAACCTACAAATTAAGTGTTCACGGTAATTGTAATGATTAATTTCTCTATATGTCTAACATTGTATTAAAAAAAGTATCTTAAAAATTTAATTGTAATCATTGTATAACAAATTAAAAAAAAAAAGCGATTATCACATCAAAATTTGGCCTTAAAATATCAAGAATATTAAAATAATATAATTAAAAAAAAAATGTTTTAAATTTAGATATAAAATTATTGCGTGCAAACCCCGATTATAATTCGTTTATTGTAAAGAATATGTCTATACTATACTTAATGTACTATATTTAATCATAATCAATTTTTAAGAAAAATGTATTGTAATTTATTTTTTTATATGTTTGATGTTATGTAGATCCAGTGATGCCGTTTTTTACCAAAACTAATATGAACGAGACTACAGTGAAAAATATCGACGTAGTCGCCGAAGGCCATAAAACGGTGATTTTACAATGTTTTGCGGATGGAATGCCAAAACCGATCATTGCGTGGTACAAGGACAACGTAGTGTTAATGGAAAATGATCAATATTTGTTCAAATTTAATTATCAGGAACTTGATATTAAATATTTTAAGGAACATGATAGCGGAAAGTATTCGTGTCGCGCTATCAATCGATTAGGCATAAATGAAACACATCAGCAGATAATCGTAAAAAATGGAAAATGTAATAGATATCTAGAAAATTATATCACATGTAGGAAGTATTAATGAGCACACAGATTAAAAATTAAAAAAATGTTTACAGGGCAGAAACTTGACGTAATATTAGCTGCTTCAATAGCTATTTTATGTATCATCTTAGTGATTTTAGCGATCTTTTTCACGATTAAGGTTCGTCGTGAAAAGGTAAATATTGTATTCTATATTCTTTATATAATTCGTATAAGAGTTATATATAAAATATAATTTGTGTGTGTGACATTATGTTGCAACGAAATCTTATGGAGAATGTAATACTGTCTAACCAAATGAAAATTATATCCTTACATAGAAAATGAGAAAAGAATTGATGGAAGCAGGTCTCATGCACTTTGAAGAAGGTGCTTTAGAATGTCTCAATCCAGATTTGACGGTTGATGACCAAGCCGAATTATTGCCATATGATAAAAAATGGGAATTTCCAAGAGAACGATTGAAGCTCGGTAAGCGCGATTGCCTTACGCGTAATCTAGTTGAAATTTAATCAAGTAAATATATTCAGTCTGATGCAACAGAAACATTCTAACTAATTATTTTTCAGGAAAACAATTGGGCAGTGGTGCTTTTGGAGTTGTAATGAAAGCAGAAGCGCAAGGAATATGCGAAAATGAAACTGTCACGACTGTCGCCGTGAAAATGGTGCGTCGAACTACTGATCCGACCTATGTTCGTGCACTTGCCAGTGAATTAAAAATCATGGTGCACCTTGGCAAGCATCTCAACGTCGTCAATCTTCTTGGTGCATGTACTAAAAATATTTCCAAACGTACGTATTGCCGAAATGATTCGCATTAAGAAGCAATTGTATTGAAACAAAGATTAAAAACGTTTTATCGTTGATTAATAACGTTTAACTCGCATTGTCTTTAAACATATCTGTTGTTAATATTGAACAGAGATGAAGAATTAAATAGTTATTCAAAACGCACTAAGAATTAAAATGTTTATGTTACAACAGGCGAATTATTGGTGATTGTCGAATATTGCCGTTTCGGCAATTTGCATAATTATCTTTTGAGACATAGGAACAATTTTATCAATCAAATTGACCCCAACACTGAAAAACTTGATCTTACTATCGGTATGGATATACTGACGAGAACTGCCAGTGTCAGTAGTAATAACAGGTTCGTCAATAAATCATATTTTATAAACATTCTATTATCACTGTCAACGTATTTGTCTTTTATTTTGTTAATAAATATAATATAACACATTCAGAAAATTTTAACTGCATGCTAAACTGTATTTCAAATCACTACTTAAACCGCTTTCGTAAAATGTGATGCAAATTAATTAAATTAAAGTAAATATTCTTTCTCTATGTTTTAAATAATTTCCTAAAGAATACTAATCAAATTAAAAATTGAAAAATTAATTATATTTTTTTATTTCCAATTAAATATATTTTCAACGAATTTCTATGCTAATACTGCAGAGAATTTTATGTATTAGCCTATTCTTCTATAAATCTCAGAAGTTCTAACTTGAATAACCGCATCCTGTTTATGAATGTATTCTGGGTGCTAAGTAATGCATACATGCACATACACACTCACTGGTGCATGCAAGGGGCTGCGGTTTAACAAAGTTCTTTCTCTTTTCTTCTCCATATGACAGGATAAAATATGCGGCATTATCCTTCTCTCGCAGTCTTAGTGCGAACTCAGGCACCGATACGGTGGTACATTATTGTCCGGGAACAGGCTCAGACTCCCAAGAGATCAACTTCTCGCCAGACGGCTGCGTTCTCAGCAATAATTCATCTCAACCGGGGTGGAGAACAAATTATCCCGGTGATTACAAAGACCAAAATCTCAAACCGATTTGCACTCAAGATCTTTTATCTTATGCCTTTCAAGTAGCACGTGGAATGGAATACCTCAGTCAAAGAAGGGTAAATTACCATGATATAATCGAATAGTTATAAAGTTAGCAAAATATAAATCGCAACAAGTTTAAGTTTAAATATATTTTAATTAATCCTATAACTAGTAAAATAAATAAATATATAGGACGTTAGAATTATGTAATTTAAAACAAACAAAATTTTTTATGTAAATTTACAACATTAAATCTTTAAAAAAAAATTGTTTAAGCTATATTCAAATATTTGTATCTAGAATTTTTCAAGGCTTTCACATTAACAATACATGTTATCAGGTATTGCACGGTGATCTTGCGGCAAGAAATATTTTGCTTTGCGAAAACAATATAGTGAAAATCTGTGATTTTGGTCTCGCAAAGACTATGTACAAAGATGATAATTACAAAAAAAAAGGTGATGGTCCGTTGCCTATAAAATGGATGGCCATCGAATCAATCAGAGATCGAATTTTCTCGACACAATCCGATATATGGTCCTTCGGAATAGTACTTTGGGAATTCTTTACTTTATCCGAGACACCGTATCCCGGCATGGAGGCCGAAAAATTATATCAAAAATTGATCGAGGGCTATAGAATGGAGCAGCCAGAGTATGCCATTTGCGAAATATATGAAATAATGTCGCAATGCTGGAAAGCTAAACCCACACTACGCCCAAGTTTCACAGACCTCGCGGAGAGCATTGGCAATTTATTGGAGGAAAGTGTGAGATCGGTGAGTTATTTTTCATATAACGTTGTTGTGCTATGATACGAGAGGTACAATAAATACGTAAATCAATTTTTCAAGAAAGCAATATAACATTAATAAAGAGTTATTAATATTAAGAATAAGTAATCTGATAATTAAATTAAATTATATAATTAATACTTCAATTGCATCAGGCTTGATATAATTCTGTTAAGAAAAATAAATACTATCCAAAGCATTATATATTATATTCACGAAATTTCTGTGAATAATTGCTACATTTCCAACAAGATACAGCACGTAACAAAAGCATTATCTATTTCTGCTACAGCACTACATCAGTCTGAACACCCCGTATATGGATTTGAACACGATGATCTTGGAGAGCGGCAAAAGCGACTACCTAACGATGATGTCCGCGCCGGATCACGGGGCTCTATCATCACCGGGACATAATTACGCGAACTCGCCATTCTCGGAGGGCGCGTTGGATTCCACGTATTTAAGCATGAGTTCCGGCTGTCAGACAAACGAGTCCGGGATATTTAGCCCTAGGCCACATGAGAATCATTCGTGCTTCGAGTTTCCGTCACCCGCGTCGGACTCGGAGGACGCGATCGAACTGTCGCCTATGTTGAAGCATGAAGAGGACCCTTACCTAAAGCCGATTAACGTACAGGAGCGAAGGGCAGAATTCGCGCGACAGAGACAAGCGATGAAGAATCAGATGGCCGAGAGACCGATCGATCGAGATTCCGGTTATTGCAACGCGCCGCGAAATCTTCATCTGATAGACCTGAACGATGTGGATGAAAACGACGCGACTGAGCGAGCGGACGCGGACTCGAGGAAGGACTACGCACCGTCCATCATCAGTACTCAGGACAATTACGTGAACATGCCGAAACAGAAGAGCGACCTAAGATTGGGTGTGCCAGATGGCTTCAGCAATCCTAGCTACGTGATGATGAGTACCCGCGAGATGGACCAGAGAGCTTAGTCCGCTTATAATGACTTCAATCGTGTGTTTTTGTGAATACTGAATCGTTTTAAAGACAGGACTCAATGTGACTTAGTGATTTATTTATAATTTTTTATTGGACTGAATTTTTCTACTGTTATAGTTGTAATCGTATGTCGTGATACTATCGCGGAACATAGTATCTAATAATATCAGATAACATTTAATTTAGTATTTCGCGAAACATCTCTCAATCAATGTGCCATGGTGATTAATAGCGTTAGCAAGAATGCGTCTCATTGTCAGTGAATAGAAAAAAATTATTTCTTATGAATATATGTCACAGAGAGCATAAAACACTCATTGTCAGTATATTCGTGCTTACTATATACGAAGATTTTAATTATCTTATTTATATATCTTCAACATGATTTATATGATTTTTAGTTTGCAAAATGATTTATATACGTATTTCCTCGTGAAAGCTTTACGAAGAAACATTTTATTGATAAATGCACTTTCTGACCTTAAGAATTAACATTTTCGACTGTTAGAATGCTTCCTATTTGGAAAAATATAAGAATTTGAAACATTAATCAAACTATAAATTGTATGCGAGTATAAATAATTAAAATGTATTCTCGGCAAATTGTGCGTCTGTGTATGATTATTGTGTGCGTCTGATTTATTTGCTAATACAGAATGTATCGTAAAATAATCAGATTATTGTGTATCTCCTCTATTTGTTGTCCATTGAGACTTTTTGGAATCTGAATATATAATAGTTAATAATATAGATATAATAGATTATATAGATTAGTTAATATTTTAAACTATTATAGATAACATTGTAATATTATCACATTAATTTCTTTCTCGTTATATACAAAGTACAACGATATAGAATACTTAAACAAGATATATGATAAAAAGATGCGTTTACATATAAATTTTTATTTCATTACTGAGATGTTTTATTCCTATCACAATTTATTCAAAATATTAATTTTAAATTTCTTTATTTTATCACAAAGATAATATTCATGCGCGCAGAACTTAATGTTTTTTTCTACTTTGTCGCAAAATATGCAAATTGTAAAAAATTCAAAAAATTGCATAATATTAGATTATCTATTTTATAACGTAAGATACAAATAAAAATCTCTCGTCAATCTGTACTTAATACTCATAATATTTGCACTTTGCTTTGTAAACACTATATATATGTTGTAGAATATCTAATTCTCTCAAAAACTTAGGAAATTACCTTTAGAAATCAGCCATATTAAGTTGAAAACAATTTTTTGTACAAGCATGAAATATATAAGACATTGAATGTATAATACTCTCGTGTTTTATTTCTGTAAAAGAGAATTGAATAATGTTCATATCTAAATGACAAATATTATTTAGATATAGGCCGGTATTCACACATAGTCTGTTCTTATATTTAAGATTGTCTTAAGTGTGGTCTTGGGTTGTCTTAAGATCCCATTCAATAGACATTCAACCAAATCGAATGGCCGCATAATATCTCAAGACCGTACTTAAGACGATCTTAAATATAAGATCGGATTATGAATACCGGCCATAGTCTGATATACATATGTATATTTATTCCCTAATATCAACAACATCTAAAACATAAATATTAGTAATATATGTATAATAGTATAGTTAAATCACTTGATTGCATGATTTGTGAATGTATATAATTTGTCGATTATAATTATTTACTTTTACTTTTCTTATTTGTAATTCTCGTATTTTATCAATCTGTTTTAATTACAATACGTTGGTGTAATTTAAAGTAATATTGATTCGCTAGAAATTGCGAAATGAGTAATTATATTTTTGGATCTATCTCATCTGTAATTCTGATAGAATATGGCACGTCGTGTATCGTTGTGTTACTACGAAAACGACCACGTCGTTTAATAACATCTTCAACTAAATTCTGCTTATATGACATCCATCTGAAATGGAAGCCGGAGTAGTAGCAATAATTTATGTGTAAATCGCTAATTGGTAATTGGAAGAACCAAAAATATTAATATTTGATGCAATTTATCGTACTTTCGATTTAGAAGAAATTCATTGAACAATTGCTCCTTAGTTGGGTATTTTGAATCCATAAACAATTTTACGCGTCCCCAAATATTAGCACGATTGTGCTCGAGCAACCAATATCGGGGAATAAGAAAACATCTTACCGGCGTAATCGCTACGATTCTTCGATGAAGCATTTTCTCTCCTAATTTAATAAATTTTGATTTATTAAATCACAATACGCACTGAATGGAAAAAGGAATATTTTCAATCATTTGTCTCTCACCTAAACCGAAACATGCACCTCGAGAGAAAGTGCATACTTGCATAAATATAGTACGAACGTCGTTCGGATAACGTAATTGAGACGTAACAGATGGTTCTCGCATCAACATCGCCGCGACATCGGTAATTTCGTGCCACCCTTTAACCTTAATTTTTTAATATCTATTAACACACATGCAAATTTCTCACCCATCCTAAATTATGATAACAAATCAGAATTTATCTGCACACGTAATCATTTTACTTCAATAAATTTGATTGATGTGTAAACTTCAATCAATTATTATCTCAATCCATCATTTTGCTAGCTATTTTAATGTAATAAATTATAATTTCGTATTATATTATAATATAATTCGATGTAACGTAATTCTATAGATTTACATATAAAAAAATGTATTATATTGTAAATACTCACAACGTCCAAAAGTGTAGTAGTAACAATACTTAGTCGATCAACGTCTGTGTGCGTGTCGGCAGGTCTCTGCAATAATAAAAAAAATCAATGAAACACGTACGAATTTTTAGTTGATAACAATCGAGAATAACAAAACGTTTTTCTAATAATGTTTAAAATAACTAGTTGATATACGATCATTGACAATGCAAATTTTTTCCACAAAATAGTTGCACAACTAGAAGCAAAACTTTTGCAAAACACTCTTGTACTTTTGCGCAATAAGTGCAAGCTACACACACATTCATTGTATAAAAGATACGGTACATATAAAAAATGTTAATATAAATTATGCGATTCTTTGTAAGCTTATGTGTACGAGAGAAACTTAATTAAAGTTAGTTTACGAAAGTTAGTTTAAAATGTTTTCTTCGCATTAAAGATTAACACGATGCGTATGTGCAAGTGCATTGATACATTGAAAAAGATACAAGTGCAAGCGGAAAAAGATTCAAATATTGAATAGTGTAAAAGAAATGGGAGTGCATGACTGTGTTCCGTTGCTGGAAAGCACCCTTAGCTTCTTTTTATAACACTCGTACTCGATTAAATTTGAAATCCAATTCAGGTAGCTTGTCAGATTTTGCAATCTTTTTTGACACTCCTCTTGGTTGTTGTTGCGGACCCGAAGAAATTTCAGGATCATATAATTCGTATTGTGTTCCGTGATAAGAAGGCCGTTCGCGGACGAGCATATGTTCGATAAGGCGGCATTCGCCACTTAAAACAAAATGCACGTAATTCACCATGCCTGTTCCATCGCCTAACAGAACCTTTCAAATTATAATCGACATTTATTATTACCATCTCTCTTTTTATGTGTATTCTATTTTACTATTTTATTACTGGAATTTGTATTATATAATTGAGATCCTGGAGAACGCGCGAGAATAATCGAGATTTCTCATTGTGAAATTCTTATTACACCGCCTTATTTACCTCGTTAGGCTTAAAGTCTTTCAGCTTGCTTAGAATGCAACACTCTCGTACCGTTTCTTCGTCCCACGCTTTGAAATAATTGAAATGAACTAACGCGTCACGCAAAACGTCCCATTTCTGCGTTAAGACATCGCGCAAGATGTTGTCGAAATCGTTCCGTGTAATTAGAAGCAAATCGACTGATGCTAAATGATATTTGTAAGAAAATAATATAAATTTCAATCTAAAGAATATATCATCGAGTCCATGATTCGCTTCTACTAACTTTTTGTAATCACAGTTGATGTTCTCGGTATCGTATGGAATAATGCAACTTCGCCAAACATATCTCCTGATTGCATAATTCCCATGTCTATAATTTTCTCGTCACCTAACAAAAATTATTATATTGTACAGCTTTTCAGATTAACCTTATAATGTATGTACTCTTTCTTTGATATATACACAGAATGATCTCTTCTAAGATAATTAATTTTAAAAAGTTGTCAAAATAATCATGACGCGGCGTTAAATTGGTAATGTTGGTAAAAAAGAATTAATTCGGAAATTCTCAGATATTACGTAATAAATATCGGAAAGTATAAATTATATTATCAGGAACCCTGATGGAAATATATCAATCAATAAACGTTCCAACTCATCCGATGTAAAGATTATCTTAAATCATCTCGTTCGATGCAATTGGATTTTAGTGTCCAAGAATGTGCAATAATTCGTGCCGCTATTTTCCTCACCTGTTAATTCGTCGATTGCAACTCTCGATAAATTAACTTCGCCATTCGCAATAAAATAAAGATTTTCCGCCTTATGATTCTGACGAACGATTACACGACCAGCCGGCAAATACTGATAAATGCATACCGCGGCTAGATTTTCCCTCAAGTCCTCCGAATGTTTCGAGAATGCGCGCAACTTTTTAATAAGATCATATATGTACGCTTTGTCGGTGGAGGATCTTTCCACCGGGTTCACTAGTAGTATTGATCGATCCTTAAATCAGCAATAAATTATTTATGCGCGTTACAAAGTTCTGATATTTTTTTTATTTTTTTAATAAGTCTTGCGCACATATATGCTTCATCGAGTACCTCTAACGTGAGTAATTTCTTCTCTACTCTTTGTCTTTGTTGAGCCATTTTGATATTAATCGTTACGTCGTCGCTAATTTCTTCAATTATCGGTATCTCCGTTATCCATTCTATATATTCTAAAACGCGTCGCACCGCTGACCGAAATAAATAACGACCTTTCAATCGCTCGACCTAAATAAGGATATATAAAAATGCTCAGTAATGTAAGGTATCTAATTATATAAATTTAGTTACATTATTTAGATGCTTCTTTTGTATCTATAGTTACTATTAATTAAATTTTTAGTTTATTGTATAATTATAACTATAATTATATTTTTTTCTGTAACTTATCTAAAATAATGTTTTAGATACATATATTTTATAGAATTTTTGCTACATCATTCAAAGATTGGCTATGACCATGTACTTATACATATATACAAAGACTACGCATTTCCATTTGCTATTTTCTTATTTCAAAAAAGCGTGCAATTTATGTAAATTTATATATATATCTTATGTAAATTAGTGACGATAAATTAGTGATCATTTCTCATATAGTATGTATATTCTAAAGAATTTAAAAACAGAGAGAAACTTGAAAATATCAGAATCGGTAGTTCGATTGCGCTGGCGTTTTAAAAGAACGAATGATAATATATTGCCGATTATATTAAATGCCCTATTTTTAAAAAAAGAAAAAATAGAAGAAAACATTGAACAAGCATTTTGATCGAATAAAATATTGAAAGTACAATATCTAATATGTCCAAAAATGCCACTTATTAGTGGAGAAGTAAAATATATGTAATTAATAAACTATTAATCAATAAAATAGTAATCAAGTATATCCGTTTTCTTTTCTCATTTAATTATCTTGTATAATATATACTTTTCTATTAATATATTTATAATATAATATAATATAATGTAATATAATATAACATATATTTTAAAAGAATCTGAAATTTATCTAGATACACATTTTAAAATTATTGTATTTATATTTAGTTGTTTATTTAAAACTTGCATTTATATCTACACATCTAGTTATATTTTCTTTTAAGATATCCGTAACTGCATTTAGATGTTGAATGTTAACGCTAACAATAAAATCAGAATGTTCAGATAACAATGCACACGTAAAAGTTCAATAAAAATAGAAAAAAAATATCAAGATGTTTTATTTTTGAATTCTAGTTCCCAACTAAAAATTTAAAATAAAAATTTATATCCACAGATATTTCAAACTTGTTTTACACACATATACAATTTTATAGAATAAAATTAATTAATAATTACAGACGACTATAAGTTTTTAAACAAAAATATATATCTATTAATAAATTAGTACCAATCAGTTTATTATATATAACATTAATTAACAAATTATAACCTTAATTATAACCGCAATATCATTTTTCATGTTAATAAATATTACCACGCGATTATAATTTACTTTATGCATATTATTTAAAATATTATATAAACGTAAATTAATCTTTTAAATAAGAATGTTTTTATTGTATTTATATCATATAATGTGTATTGTTACTTGTACAATTAAGGAATCTCTTTTGATATGTATTGTTATAAATTTCTTAAATCTTTGCAATAAAAAATTTTAAATCCAAAATTTCCTATAATATGCACACTTTTCTGAACCGAAATTCTACGAAACATTATCGAAATAAAGATTTTCTCACCCTGATAAGTAGCAAAGTCTTTCTTGGCAATAATCTATATGCGAGCGATTGCCGCAAGGTACTTCTTCTTGTTTTATGTAAGGACATTGTATTAAAAAAATACAAAATTTTGATTATCGCCTATAAATTGTAAACACTATCCATTTTTTATCTTTTCAAACAGATGGAGCACTATCTAATAAAGCGCAAACTGACATTAGTCGGGTGACTTGTTTAATCGATCGTTTATATCGTATTGTTATGCGGCGCCACTATATGTATGGTTGCAACAGTGTCTTTTCCTTCTGCTGTATAAGTTTATTTAAATTCTATTTTTACTCGCACGTGCTAATTGATTAAATTAAAAGCAATAAAATTTATCAAAGACTGCCTATCTCTCAGTCGTAATAAAAGTTTGTAACTTCGGTACATCGGGTTCGCTAAGTCCGTACTTACAATGTATAAGCCCCGGAGGGATGGTCATCAGGAAGGATGACAAGACATAGACATAGAGAGAGAGAGAGAGAGAGAGAGAGAGAGAGAGAGAGAGAGAGAGAGAGAGAGAGAGAGAGAGAGAGAGAGAGAGAGAGAGAGAGAGAGAGAGAGCGAGAGAGAGAGAGAGAGATAGTAAAATAAAGGCGTCTATATAGTGTAAATCACATCTGAGATTTGCACACACTATAAGGATTCTTTAATACAAAAATGCAAAAAATTCTATTATGAGAAAGTAAATTTAGAATTAAATAAATGTAAAGCTTCTATATTTTATTGTTATTTTTTTTTCTTCTTTATCTTATCTTAAAAAAATATTTGTTGCCAACTTTTTACAACATTATTAATATTGAATATTGGCTGCATCACACATTTTGAGAATCACACACACACGCACACACACACACATAATATATATACATATATATAACCAATATAGAATTACAGTAACGCATATATTCTTTTAAAGCATTTCTTAAACTGTCAAAACAGGCGTACAATTTATAATGAGACTAATTTGATCGAAATTTCTGAACTGAAATTTGAACTGAAATTTTAAATATATTTTGGCCAATACTGTGTGTTTGCTTCCACATTTTTGTCTAATTACCGCTTAATGTTTGAACTATTTTGAACATACCTCACAATATAGGTGTTTCGTGCGCATATAAATAAATCTTCACTGATACTATTTACACACTAAATCTTCACAACGATATAAGTATAAAGTATAAGATGTAAGATATATACGAAACGAAACCAGCTAAGAAAACAGCGATACTTTCACTTATGATGCACGCGCGTTTTTCGAGAAGAAGTGGCTTCGAGTCTCGAAATATGTGTGAAAAAAGATCATTAATCATAGATTACAATTATAACAGTCGGCACAATTGCTATACGTTTAAAGACCAAACAAGAGAGAAACCTGAGAGCGGCCACGCCGGCGTTTTGCCTGTTACCGTTTTACGGGACTGCTTGATACGCTCCTCGCACCCATTTTCAAAGTTGGAACTAATTCGCTCACCCATTTTCTGGCACTGCCGATAACGTCTCCACTTGGTGCGTGTCCATGCTACGCCCATAATTGTGGATCTAAAATATCGAAATATCATGAATTAATTAACATATTTTATTAACCATTTATGTCCCATTTTTGTTATTTATTCCGTTACGATCTAATTAAATAATGCGAAATTTGTTCGTTTTCTAAACGTTTATAATTTCATATTTATATCATACAATTCGATTCCGAACATTCGCGAGGCAAGATCGAAAATTTTCTGATTCAGAGCAATTAATTTACTATATAACATCTATTTTTTGTAAATTTCCGTGGACAATTTTAAATAAAAAAAATAAGAAATTTTTTAATTAATATTTTAATGAATACTCATGTATCTTTTGTGACTTGAAGGATGCGCGCGCGTCTAATATGTGATTTAACTTATCGTAAACGAATAAAGCAAAATCTTTACGTTTATTTGTTGATAATAATAATCAACCGACAATAGAAAGAGTCCTTCTGATTAAAGATCGAATCAGAATAGATATGGCCAGAAACCGCAATAGGTAAGTCCATACTGGCCAGAAGAATAAACGTAAGCTATGAAAGATTTCTGGCCAGAATGTATAAAAATGTAAAGTATGTGAGATATATATTTCCTCGCATTTTTTATTTCACCTGCGATAGCACGTAATGATACAATACAAGCTCTCATTCGGACAGAAGCTATTGTTCTCTTCATAGATAATATATATGTATTCCAATATATTTTTCGTTATATGACACAATGAATGCAATAAAATATTTAAAAGAATTAAAAGAGACAAGTAATTCCACACATGAAGTATACAATTATATAGATATGCTTCATTGTTGCATCTTATAAATATTGAGATTCCTTTAATGCCTTTTCCTTATGGGGTGGTACAGTTGGTTGTACAGCTATATTTTCGCCAAGTGAAACTAAACCTATATTACAAATATCCCATTAGTTGTAAACTAAACCTATATTATAAATATCCCATTTGTATGAAATATGATAATAAATTTCACAATGTTTACCTTCCATGCGCAAGTCTTTCAAACGTTGCTCCAATTTTTTAATTTCTGGATTTGATTCAGAAACATCTACATTAGAAACATTTACATTGTCTTTATTCATTAGTTCTGCTAATTCTTTTTCCAACTCGGCATCCGAGTCTGTGAGAGTCAATGTTTCGGATAAAATTGCGTCTATTTCTTGTTTCTCTTCTAAAATCTAGTCAATGAATAATAGATATTAATGTATCTTTTTTGTTACAATCACTTACTAAATATGTATAATAATGCATAATAATTTCCTACCTCATTAATATCGTCCATAATGTCTCTAACATGAGTATTTCATTAAACCATTTTGTCCTATTTTCTTCAATACATCAGATGTAGTCTTGTAAGCAGACAATACAGCAGAATTAGAATGTGTATTTTCAATATTGGTGATTAGAGTGCGTAGGTTTGCAAGAGCTTTTGTACACGCTTTTCTATGGTTTTTTTCCAATTCAATCTTTCTTCTTAAGCATGTTTTTGCCATCTGACGCAGTTCTTTCGCCAAATACGATTTTGCTTCATTGATAATATTAAGTTTCTCTTGCTCCATAAGTTCTATCTCTTTGATCAGCTCATTTTCTTGCTTCATCAGTTTATATGTGCCTTCTTCGACTTCTAATTTCATTTACTTTCTGTAGTAATTTTAACCAGTAATTCACTGCTTGAATTGAAATTTTTTCTATGCCTTAACCATTCCAATACTAATCTCACTGTATTCTCTGAAATCTGTTTCTTAGTTTTGCTCTTGCAATATTGTACTACTTCAGAGATTGGGAATAAAACATTGTCCTTTTTAATGTCAGCAATGGAAAGAATAATATCACCCAATTCCCGAACAATTCGCAAGTGTATGTATTTCACTTCTGTGTTATTTATATTCTCTGGCCTACTATATAATTCTTTACTTTGGAGAAAGACCAGTTAATTGTTTTTTTTATAAATATATCAATTGACCATGCTGTCCATGTTTCTTGTCGCATGGTTCTTGTAAAAAATCAGTCTCTTGAATTATTTCATTATTTCTGGAAAATTTTAATAAAATATATATATATATATATTAAGATATGTGACAACATTAAAGAGCGCACATCAAATTAAATAATATATCTGATTTATATAGACAATAACACATATACACAAAGAATTATCTTTATTATAATAAAGACAATCATTGACTAATAATAACTAAAGTAGAAATATTTAATTAATTTACTGCATATTATATTTAATAGACTATAATACCTGAGAAGCTTTTCAATCACAGTAACCAGACAAAGAGGTGTGCAACCTCTTCTTTTAAAAGCTTCATTTAAATCGATGATAGAAAAACTGCATCGCATAGTATATTTCAGCCATTCATATATCAAATTATGCCAGAATTTGTATTTAGAAGTCCAATCTTGTGGATTAGCTGATTTACTGCAAAACGGTGAAAACAATGTGTTCATTCTCTCTTCTTGATTCCAACATTCTGGTAGTTTTTCTGCTGATAGCAGAAGATTGCCACTGGTGTTTTTATTGACCATCTTATTGTCAATGCTGATTTCGTTCATGAAGTCAATTATAAAAAATCTCTTATAGTCTGCTTCTCAAGTCAGATTATAAATATTTCTTGGTTATAATAAAGGCGATTTATCTTCGCATATGCAAATCTTTTTTCAGCTTGCTTTTTATTTTCGTTAAACTGACCCTAAATGGCGAGATTTGTGCTACAAATAAACAAAAATATACAATTATAGCTAAAAAAAATATAACTTCTTAAGACGTGATACAAATGACTAATACACTTTGAATGTCATATTTCAAACTCAACATTTTTATAAGATATTTGTAAATTACTTCAAACGATGCTCCGTTATGAGAAACTGATAAATTGTCATAAAAATTTATATAGTTTTTTTTTTTACTCGTTCGAGCATTCACTTTTCTTCTTCTTCTTCTTCTTCTTCTTCTTCTTCTAAGGGTTTAATTGGCCTGTAGTAACCACAAGTGGTCAATTCTAGCCGGCTATCAACTGCTAAATGGAATACTGCTGGATGGTTGGATCAAGTACTTGAGGACTTGATCCAGAAACGCAAAAATAGGGTCCAAAGAAAGGACACGCGAATTAACGCGTTGTACTTTTGCTAGTCACTTAGCTATCTTCTCGACATTGCCCGGGTTACACCGGCAGAGTATAGGATGGAAGGCTAACTCTGCACACTAGGAGGTAGACTAGCTAAACCGTACCCCTTACCCCGCATAATCACTTTTGATTGCTTCAGGCGAGATCGAAAAATGTAACCGTTTTTATCCACTGCAAGTAAAAATGTAACACGATTAACAGATAATTAGACTAACGACCAATCGGTCGTTTTACCGTGGCAGAAAAGTGGATCTGGCCATGTAGTTCCGGCCGGCTCTAAAATGGATCCAGTTAGCGCCGGCTAGGAAAACGGTCTCACGAAAAACGGCGGCGTGGCCCCTCTCATTCTTCTCTCTGTCGGACATATTGATTAGTGATTAGCTGATATTGCAGGAAACTTTCGAAACCCTAGAAATTCTCTATCCGGCAGCCAATCAGGATGTCCAACAAACTTGTCATACGAGAAATGTAATGTCACCCTACGAACGCCGATTGTGAATCCGGCCGGAGATTCATGAGATTCTTTATCCAATGTTCAATCGCGGATTCGTGACTATTCGTAGCGAATTCTTTACTTTTCTCGTTTCGCTAGTTTATTGTCGTACGTGAATTTTCAAGCGATAAAATGGTAATAATTGATATAATTGATATTCTCTACATGACGTGTTTATGGCGTATAAAGAAGCTATTAGTTTTAAAATTATTTTGTATAATTCATTACGTATGAATTTGCGCGACAGGTTATGTTGACAATGACAGTCAACTTTGGCTGTCCCATTTAAATTTTATTATATTAAATATTAATTGTGTCGTGTGTGCACAATGATAATCAAGAATAAATCATACTTGTGCTATATTATATAAAAATAATTTATTGTATATAGTTGTCAAGTCATCGCCAATATCTTATCTATTTCTGTCATGTTAAGAAAGCTCTTACTTGACATACAAGAAACTTATTTTAATTACAGTTATTATTTTAGAGTTTCGGGTTGCCATCAATCATACCTAAGTCTACTGTACCTGAGCAATTTGACATTAAAGATGGAACTAGTTATGATGTAGCCAATCCTATGGTATCAGGGTATGAGAATACATTATTATTAAAATTAATTGATAAATGAAATGATTTAAAAAATGAATATATCTTCCTCTTATATGCTTTCGTTAAAAGAGTCCAATTTGCAAGAAATATATATAAAAGGCTATCAGGATAATTCTAATTCAAAACTTACTTTCACTATTATATAGTATAAATATTCTTTCTCTATAAAAATGGTTTGAATGATTTATGGCTGTTTCTAGTCTATTTTCTATAGTCGTTAATAATATTATTTTTATCTGTTTAGTCTGTCGGCAACTAGACAGAGCATTGGTTATGCACATCCCTTGGAAGCTTCGGAAAAAAATGTAAGATTTATTGTATTTCATTAACACTGGATATAACTCTGGATCATTAAATTGTAATTGTTTTATTTATTTCAGTATGTAAAAAATCAAGATCGCATGAACATGATATTGCTTAGGAATACACAAGGATTACATGCACCATTGCGTATAGCAATGGAATTGAAAGCCACTGAGAAGAT
Organism: Lasius fuliginosus; assembly: GCA_949152495.1. Taxonomy (NCBI): domain Eukaryota; kingdom Metazoa; phylum Arthropoda; class Insecta; order Hymenoptera; family Formicidae; genus Lasius; species Lasius fuliginosus. The sequence goes on from OX424447.1 coordinate 8,667,196, forward strand.
TGGAAGACTTCCATTTTTATCATCATCTAACATGATGCGGGATGTCTTGCTTGGACGAGATCAAGATATAGGGTAAGATGTTTATAATAATTATTTTTCCACTAATAGATCAATTTATTACATTAGACACAATTTTTGTTCATTTATATTATTATTTTAGATTTGAAGATATTTTCAATACCCCGGAATTCAGAGAACAAATGGGGCAGCCACACGCTGTTGTAGAAAATCATCTTGGAATATTATAAAAATTAAGCATGCAAAAATTGCGTCTTTTAATAAAAATGCAAATTAATATAGAATTAATAATAAGAATTATTAATAAACATTACTTTTTATAAGTTAAACATATATCTTTTTTCTTCCTGGAAATGTTTCAGTAACAGTAATTTAAATGTCAAATACAAAAAAAATTTCATAAAATCCAATACATATTAATATTATATATACCTATCCAAAACTACATATTTAAAAAAGCATTAATTTAATAAATAAAATATAAAAATATCTAACAGTGGAAGATGTATTCACTTTTTTAATTATTTCGTTCATCGATTAATAGGTAAAAATCGAAGTAATCTACATTTGACAATTCTACTTCCAAAACTGCTTTGCAAGTATGTTGTGTTACTATCTCGATATAATACACGATATCTCGACAGTTTTAAGATGGCCACAACGAGGGAATTAATCAAACATTAACAATTCCGATTCAAGCAATCCAGGTGTTTCCCTCTTGTTCATATTATTTGGCAACGGATACTGTATTGAGTAAACCTCCCTTAGCAATCCATTGCTTCTTCTCAGGTAAGTGTCTACAGCGTTAAAAGGCGAGAGGAAGAATGCATTCGCTCTAATCTTAAGTTAACCTTAAGAGGTGCCCGCGATTCCAAGGATATCGTCGGCAATGACGACGACCGTGAAGGTTCTGGACGGCGGCTTTTCCGGGCAACTGTCACGTCACGTCGGCGGGAAGATCGACGGCGATCCGTTGTGGACGGCGCGATTCCTCGCGACCGATCCTGACGCCGTGTACGCCACGCACTTGGACTTCCTGCGTGCCGGCGCCGACGTTATCGAGACCAACACCTATCAGGCGTCCGTGCCCGGCCTGACGAGGTATCTGAACGTGAGCGAACGCGAGAGTCTGGATCTGCTTGCCAAGGCTGTGTCCCTGGCCAGGAAAGCCGTGGACGTTTATACTCGAGAAGCGGATAATCCTCGGAAGTCGCACAACGACATAAGACCCATGGTGGCCGGCTCGTGCGGTCCTTATGGCGCTTATTTACACGACTCGTCCGAGTATACCGGTTTCTATGGGAAATCCGTATCTCGACAGGAACTGATCGATTGGCACAGACCGCGCGTTCAAGCATTATTGGACGCCGATGTCGATTTATTGGCTCTGGAAACTATACCCTGCGTCGAGGAAGCGGAAGCTCTGCTGGAACTGCTGCGAGAATATCCGCACGCTCGCGCCTGGCTGTCATTCTCCTGTCGAGACGGTCAGCTGATCGCGGACGGTAGCGTCTTCCAAGAGGCAGCCGTGCGCTGTTACCGAGCCTCGCCATCGCAGATCGTCGCGATCGGTGTTAACTGCGTCGATCCGAGATACGTGACTCCCTTGCTGAAGGGGATCAACGGGAGTGCATCGTCGCGGGATTTCGTTCCTCTGATAGTGTACCCTAACAGAGGCGGCAGCTGCTCCGAGACCGGCGGATGGACCGCGGTCCCGGATGATCACTCCTTGAATCTACCTATATCAGAATGGTTGAACATGGGAGTTCGTTACATCGGCGGTTGCTGCAAGATCTTCGCGGAGGACGTGAAAGCGATTCGATCGGAGGTCGATCAGTATCGCGCGAAAATCGCAGCAATGTGATTCCTTTTATTTTACGATTGAGCTGATGCAACGATCTCCGAAATGATGCATATTTTTTAAGGATATTACTATACGCTCTATTAAAATCACTAATGATTACTATAATTAAAAATAAGCGCGTGTTTTTATAATTAACTGCAAGTGGAGTAAGTTTGAGAAGATTAAAGCTGATGTAATGTTTGTATGTATGATGATCATTTTATATGAGAAGGCTGTCGTGTGAATGTCGATGCAGTTGCGATATAATCAGTTGTTTATAAAATGCACATAAGTTGTACGATACAATATTTTGTAGTTTTCATTTTTATATTAATATTTACACAATATTAATATATTTCTATTTGAAAAAAGATACTACATACACGTATATTATAATATATATATATATATATATATATTCTTTTTTAAATAAAATTATATATATTTATATATTTGGAAAAATATAACATAAAAAGATAAAAATTTTTTTTTCTTATTCAGTTGAAAAATAAAATTTTTGCTTATAAAAACATGTCTCAAAAGTAAAACGTAGCGTTTACAGCTTTCTGACATGTGATGAATATTAATAATAATTTATCATGATCAAACAATCACTACAGATAAATATCATTATCTTTCTTTGCAATGTCTCCCGATGACTGTTCAAACTCCGCATTCTCTATTGCATTATCTTTAGATTGCATCATACATTTTACAACAAATTTGTATTCTGTAGGGTCAAACGGTTCATACGAGAAGGGGAGCGGTAGATAAATGTTTCCGTGGATATCACCAGACAATGTTTCGTCGCAGTATCTCATCTTCTCGTATCGTCGACTTTTATCACTGTCTCGGCCTACACAAATACATACCTGTCAATAAAACAATCTTGTTATATCAGCGACAGATAAGCACGTGACAGATGATCTAGAGCACATGCGCAATAGGCAATACGGAAGATGAGACTTATCAGTAATCTTTGTTTATCTTGTTTTGTCACTATCTTTAGTCGTCGTTGGTGACACGCACTTTGCCGATGATAGACTATCAAAATGTAGCCGCTGCGATAACGCTGCAAGTCATTCTCAACACAACTTGCTCTGCGGCAATAGGGTCCGCGTGAATTGGACCAGCTTATTCTTACTTTCGTGAAGCGCGATTCAAGTATATACGCCGTACGTATCAGCTGCGGAGGAGAATTTCGCATCAATTGTACGACATCGACCGGGAGATCAAATTTGTAAAATCGAGGAAAAAATCATGTCGCAGATAAAAGTGCTGGATGCTGGTTTCTCTACGCAGTTGTCTACTCACGTAGGCGAAAAGATCGACGGTGATCCTTTATGGACCGCACGCTACCTCATAACTGATTCGAACGCAGTCTTCGCTACGCACTTGGACTTCCTGCGAGCCGGCGCCGACATCATATTGACGAACACGTATCAAGCTACGATTGACGGTTTTGTAAAATATCTGGGCGTCAGCGAGGAAGAGAGTCACCAGATAATCCGCAATGCCGTCGATTACGCTAAAGACGCCGTGAACGTTTATAGTAAAGAGATAGAGGACGATGCAGACGTCGTGACGAACCGAAAACCGCTGATCGCTGGATCTTGCGGACCTTACGGCGCCTCCTTACACGATGGCTCGGAGTACACCGGTTCGTATTGCACAGACGTATCGCGTGAATTTTTGATCGACTGGCACAGACCTCGTATACGCACACTGCTGGAGAAAGGCGTTGATCTATTGGCGATAGAGACAATACCTTGCGTACACGAAGCAGAGGCAATAATCGATTTGCTCAAAGAATTTCCGGATGCACGCGCATGGTTGACCTTCTCCTGTAGAGATGACGGGAAGAGTCTAGCGGATGGCAGCAACTTCCAGGAGATCGCCGTGAGATGTTACAAGAATGCACTTCCAGGACAAATATTGGCGGTCGGCATTAATTGTATCGCCCCGCAATACGTTACCACCTTATTGAAAGGCATCAATCGAGGCAGCTCGGACGATCTTATACCATTGGTGGTGTATCCTAACAGTGGAGAAAAGTATGTAGTATCGGAGGGATGGAAGAAGGAAGGAGAGGCTCCCTCTTTGCACGAATTTATTGATGAATGGTTGGATCTTGGTGTTTGCTACATCGGTGGATGTTGTAGAACGTATGCTACAGATATAAAAAAAATAAGATCCAAAGTGGATCAGCGGCAAACACAACATATAGATATATGAATTTTGCATTGAAAGTGCCTATTTTACGTGTTTTCTCCATGACAATAAATTAACAATGCACATTGTGCCATAATATTTTATGAAGTAAACTGCTTCGTATTTTGAATCATGTGCCATATTATAAAGATTTTAATAATTTTTTATTTCGCTTACAGAAAATAATAATTAAATATAAATCAAGCATTATATTAATCTGACAAATGTGTATACAATATATTTTTTACTTATAAAAACAAACTATTGTGGTTCTTCCTCCCTTTCTCTTAGATTATAAAAAATATATTATATTGTTTTGACAGTTTTATATCTTCTTAAAGTGATATATATATACACGTATTAAATTTTTTTTAAATTTTTGCAGACTATAATATACATATTGTAAATAATAATGCATATAAATAAAAAAGGCAAAATATTAAAAAGAAATGATGTAAAATTCCTGAGTTGTAATACAATCAGATTCAATTTATTTCTAATTACATATTTAAAAAAATAAAATAAAATAAAAGTACATTATTCTTTTCCTTTATAAATGCACAATAATTATGTTAGCAAATACTGTTTTATGAACTTAATTGTTTTTTAAATAATATATTTTTCATTGTTTCACAAATATTGCTTGTATACTTACATAACAATAATATAGTTTTTCATTACTGAAATCAAATCTATCGCATTTACTTTTTCAAAGATTCATCAATATATATTAAGTACTCGCCTATTGGGTATGTACTATCTCCAACACTGATTTCAATACTTTTTGTTTCTTCATTTATATTAAATATAGCATAAGGCGGAATCTTAGTTTTTCCCTTTAAAATGTTCTCTGATCCTGGTTTAATTCTTGGTCCCAGAATTGGGTCATCATACCGATATAATACGATGGAAGCAGGATCTAGACACAAATATAATTATTGTGAATTCTACGTAGCCAATTAACTTACTAATTATGCAGAAATTGTTATATACCATTTATGTGCTTATATTTTTTAACAATATACGATACAATATCTTCAGCTGTATCGGCTGCAAATGAAACCTTTATAGATAGTTCAAATAAACCACTGAAAATTTGCGGATTACTCATGTATATTGGAAGTGTAGACTTTGTAGAAAAACTCATGTATGGAGACCCCGGAGAACATCCTTCCTTTGTCTTTTCTGGAGCTTTGTCAGTATATTTTATGACAATATGCTCAAGCTGAAAGTAAATAAAAACAAAAATATAATAAATATATATTAACACATAATAATAAATAAATAAATCGAAGATTATACAGTAATTGCATACCTCTAATGTTTTTGCAAGATACTTCTTGTTCTTTTCAAGTACATCAAACTCGTTAAACTCAAGTGTCAAATCTAGAGCACTAATACCAATAGTTTTTATTTTATCCTTTACGAATTGCGCGAATGGCATTACTTTTTTCATATATTTTTTCAATTCATCTCTATTTCCTAGTTCTGTGGCAAGTATTTTATTATCCGGTAATTCATTCCCATTTTGCTGTAATATATAAGCAAAAATAATTAATGGACGAAAATTAATTATCGCGTACTGAATAAAATATTATTGACTTACGAAATACATTTCTTTCATTGTCGTAAGGACAATGTTTTGCCAAGGAAGATAAGTCTTGGCTACCCATATAATTCCTTGCTTAACTTTCTCTATGTCACTATTTTTCTTTGAAGATTTCTTTGATGCATTGTAATTTTTTAGAAGATTTCTGAATGTGTGAGCAGCATCCATTAGATATTGGGATGATTTTATTAGAATTTCATCTATTTCTCCTACAGCAGGCCATTTTTCATTGAATATGCTAATCTAATAAATAACATTCTTCAATTATATTTTTATATAAAACAATATATAAATTTATTTTAACACTGAAATTTACCTCTTCACTATTCATTATCTTTAACCATATATGTTCGCAAATATGTGGGCAAATGGGAGATAACATAATTGTTTGAAGTTTTATATATTTCACAATAAGATTATGATTGCAATACTCCATTTCACTTAACTGCAAATATTTATCTTTAGCTGTTTGCAATTCATAAAATCCTGTCTTCAATGCTTCCTTGTAAAGCATTTTCGAATAATTTTCACCAGTTTCCCGTACTTTTAAGTTCATTTCGCTGTATTCAACATAAAAATTCAGTATAAATGTATATGTTTCAGTTCTATCTAATAATAGTAAGACGAACATAAAAAAAGGTAATACCTATCAAAGACTTTGTCATGGAAAGTATACGGCCCCTCGAATCTGAAGCCTTCTTGCCTATCGTATACATCTTCAACCCAAGAAATAAAATTATGCAGTCTAAGAATTGCTGCATGGGCTGAATTTTCAACAAAATTGGCATCCTCTATCGAATCACCAGAATCAGCTAGACAGAAACGCGTTCCGTCAGCAGAGTATGTTTCTACAGCTTCGGCAAGTGTTAAAAAATTGCCCTCTGACTTGGACATCTGTGTGTTGAAACATAACAATTAAAATTTTACATAAAAAAATGTTATTATAAGATTAATAACGATACATTACTTTTGCTGAATTTAAAAGCAGATGACCATTTGCTCTTATCCCTTTTGGCCACAATTCAGGTTGATTCGGCCATATTGCTGTGTGATTGTAGAGAAAATATGTCAGATGATTCTGTATCAGATCTTTTCCTGACACTCTCAAATCTACTGGATACCAATACTGAAACTCGCGTCTCATATTATCTAGAATTGTTTTATCTATCCCTGTCTTTTCAGGGAAGTCAACGTCTTTGAAGAAGATATAATCCCATACTTCTGGAGACATTTGATAGGCTCTGATGAGAAACAAGTAAATATTAGTATATAATTACAGATAAAAAAACATTGCATACACATTACTTGTAATGTTGCTCACTCTATTTTGTATCTATTAGGTTTGTCTCCTTTAAGATTTGCTTGCAAATAATGTGCTATTGTATAGTAGGCCATGTAAATAGTGGAATCTGACAAAGATTCGATTAACCAGCTTTTGTCCCATGGTAATTTGGTACCTAAAGATCTGAGAGTCAGAAGAGTAGCTCTATTAACACAAAATAATTCTTCATCGCATATTTACCAAGTCCATATTTTCTGGAACATGCGTGCTCATGTAACCAGTCAAAACATCCAAGGAAATTCTTTCTAACTTCATCATGGAAAGTATCAAGATTCTTTAAAGCCTCAAGTGTCTTTTTCTTCCACTTTTCTTCACCATAATCCAAGTACCATTGATCACATAGAGCCACTATACATTCATCATTTGATCTCGAAATAATAGTTTTCTCTGGTTCATAATAGATTATTGCATCACCATTGTCAACTAATTCTTTTTGAATTATTTTCTTGATATCTTGTATTTTTTTGCCTTTATATGGACCTACTAATAATACACCATCATAAAATCCTTTCAAATATGCTATCTCCTTTGCTTTCATGAGTTGGACTTTATCATTTTGAGATTGAATCTTAAACTGGTTGTATAACGTTACTGCTATTAAATTGCCAAATTCTGGAACTTCGATTATGGGAATCTAATACAATAAAAATACAAATAGTTTCATAACTCTTATATATCATTCACAATTAAATAATAAGCGCTATTCTTACTGGTTCATACGGCAGCACCATCTCATCGGCGATTTTATACTTTTCTCTAAGTGGCTGTTTCTTTTTCAGATCTACTAATGCGGCATAATCATCAGGGGAATCACTGGGGACGGAAGTTACAATTCCAGTACCCTTGTCTTCTTTTATTGTCAACATAGGTAATGCATAGATCACCTTATTACTTGTGAGAGGGGCTTCCAATGCTAATCCTAATAAATCCTACAAATATAAACCTTTTATTTAAAAAGTCTGAAAATATGATTAATATCAGTTGTATAAATAAATAGATCGTACTTTGCCCGTGAGATTTTGAACAATATCTATCTTTCCCTCTTTTTTGAAGAAACCTTGATAAGACATATTTCTTGCAGCACGTTCTGTAGAAATATATATATCACCACAGGCTAAATTATACGCTATATAATTTATGTCTGGATGTACCCAACAGTTTGTTTGACCATACATTGTCTCCGGTTTCAAAGTTGCAGCTACGAGATAAACTGATTTATTACCAAAATCCCTGTAACAATATTTGTATATTTGATAAGGTTTGTCTAATAAAAAATTTCAACAAATTATATAAAAATTATTTGATATAAAAAATATTACTTATTAATTTTTTGAGGACATATCACTTTCATCTTGATCAATGTATATTCCTGTGGTCCAACGCCTTCACCAGAGGATCTGTCATGATCCATACACGGTTGACCATCTTTTGGTGAATAAATAGTGTACCTCTTTCCATATCTCACTTTGTCCTTACATTTCAAATGATGAAATTGCCAACGTATGAAAGAATCATAAAATGGATTCACATCTGTTGTAATAAATGACCTTCGCCAATCCACCTATATAGAACATTCAAAAGATATAGAAAATGCAAAAAAATGAGGATAAAGATAATTATTCCATTTTATCTTACATGAAGACCGAAAGATTTTGAATCTTCTATAGCAAGCTGTGGAAAGTAATCTAACCAATATGCAGCATTAACAAATTTTTTGATTTCTTCATCTTTTAAGCCAAGGGACTGCATAATTTTCCATTGATATGTTGCTGAACCCGCTTTGGCAACAGCCTTACTCTAAAATTTATAACAATTAAGCTATATCCTTTTCGAAAATATGTATTGTGCCACTGTATTAGAATTCTCTTTTTACCTTTTTTCCTTTACTCTTATCCTTTATCACAACATCATCCACTTCTTCTATCATCTTTTCAGGAGATTCACTTTCATTTTTTAGCATATCATCTACTTTTTCTTTCATCTGATTGTCTTCAGGAAATTTTGGTGGATAGCCATATATTTCCATTTCTCTCTTTAGTTTATCAGCGCTTGCTTTAATAGGCATACCAGTGCAGTGAAAACCTAAAGGAAAGAGTACCTTCTTTCCCAAGAGGCGATTGTACCGAATGGCAAACTAAAAAATATATTAATAGTTTATTATACATATTTAAAGTAAATTTAAAAAAACAGTATAAATTAATATATATATATATATATATATATAAAAATACAAGAAGAGAAAGATATAGATATATACCTCACACTTTGATAATGAGAAAGCATGACCCAGATGGAGACGTCCGTTCATGTAAGGATACGGAAAGGTTGCGAAAAATTTTTCATCAGGTGATTCCTTAATTTCGACATATGTGCTCGTTTCGTGCAGGTTCAAGTTTTCCCAATGTTCTTGTACCTCTCTCTCAATATCTTTGATGACAGCGAGTTTGAAAAAGTTTTTTACTGCTTCCTGCTACATAAGATATTACTTTTTTAGCAATTGATTTAATGTTGAGGCAATAATATGTGCTGATGAAATTATAACGAAGTATATACATATCGAATAACATAATTATTTTATTTTATTTGTGACAATTTAGAATTGATTGCAGACACCGGTGCACAATGGTTAGGATACACGTGCGAATATACTTTATGCTCGTATGTATCTACATTTGACAAAAATAGCAATTTCAATTCATTTAATTCGCAATGCAATTTTGATACTTACCATTTTAATCGCACGTGTGTATATTCTAACTAGAAATAATTAAATGTTACATCTGTTCGTGCAACGCTCGACGTGGAACACGCGGTCACTGTTACAGACACTACCACTACCAATAAGCAAATCATATTTCACTCACACATATACAGATACTGTATATACATATATGGATTTACAAAATTGTATGTAAAACAAAATTTAGCGAATATTAAAAATACGTTATAATTATTGATATGGGATACGGAAAGCTGACAATAATGTAAATTTGCGAGAATATTGTTCAGTATAAATGAAAAAGTATATACATATGATGAAATAACTGCAATTATGTGATGATGCAATATATATAGATAATTTCTATTGTCGACGAAGGCACAGACATTTTTGATTGCTGAAGAATTATTTATATATATATTTTCTTGAAATAAAGATGTTTATTAGACAGTTTACTTGTACATATGTATCTTGGAGACAATTTGAGATAAATATTAATTATATAATTTAAGAAATAAAAAACTACACAACTCTGATTAATTTATTAAATTTTTATCAAATATATCGGTATAAGAAATAAAAATGTGTGTGTAGAAGTATATTATATATAAAAGAAAATAAAAATTCTTGTATATTAAAATGTTTTTTAAATCAATTATAAACTTCAATACTAAATTTTAAAAAGTTACAAGTTTTGTATTCATTCTTTGAAAAATACTTTATAGTTGTTTTATGCCTTATCTAATTAAAAGTATACACATGTGATATTTATTCTCATCCCTTTACATTCATGCCACAGATTTTAAACTTAGGAAAGCAAAGTTTTTTTTAAACAATTGCGGTATACGTAAGAAAAATAAATACAACATATGACATAAAAGAAAATAAAAGGCTACATATAAATATTAATTTTTTTGAAATCATAGTTACAGAATTCAATAAATAAAAAAAAATATTTTCTCATTCTTAAAAAAAAAAAAACTACTTTTTCTATATTTTATATAATTAAAAAATAAAAGTACTTATGGTATTTGTTTTCATTCCTTTACATTCGTGAAACAGGTTTTAAACCTAACAAAACAAAGCATTTTTCCAAAACAATTGCAGTAGCTTCTGTGAGCAAAAGGCGTCCCATATGTACTTTTACGATTTCACCAGCTTGATTCTTTTCCACACAATAGCATTTATCATAAAACTCTGTAAATGCGCATGAAATCTCGTAACAAAATTCGCATAATGGATGCAAGTACATATTTTCACTAATATCAAGAATTATGTCAGGAAACTTTAACAACACTTTGGCTAGTTTCCATTCTTTATCGTGCTCCAATGAAATTGGAGTGTCGCGCGCGTGTCTTCGCAATTCGTCTTGCGTGACTTTCGCCGTTCTGGCAATAGAACGAATTCGAGTTAGAGCATACAATAAATATACGGCCGTATTGCCTTTATCTTCTAACATTTTATCGAATGAAAATACATATTCATGATTTCTGTTGTGCGACAAATCGGCATATTTTATGCAACCATATGTCACGGATTCTTGAGCCGCTTTCAGGTCTTCTTCTGACAATACTTTGTCGCGACCTTTCTCTTTCAACTTTTCCAGTGTCCTCTTCAAACCTGGGTAAAATAACATATAATAATAAAATGAAATAAAAAATAACAACATCAAATTTACAATTAAGAGCGTTTCATTACCTTCATCTAATAGCTCGATAAGTTTTACAGTATCACCAGATCGTGTTTTAAATTTCTTCTTATCTTCACCTAGGACAACACCAAAACCAACATGATCCATCCTGTGGTAGCACCTTAGGATACCTGCCTTTTGAGCACAACTTTCTAACATTTGAAAATGCAAAGATTGGCCAGCATCTGTCACATATATCACCTGTAAAAGTATGAAGATTTTGTTGTAGAATAATCTGTTGATAGAATAGTAACATGTTTCGCATTTACGGCGTAGAGCATGATACTTGCCCAATCTGCGTTTTCCTCTTCAATACGTTGTTTAATAGCAGCCATGTCTGATGTATCGTATGTAAAACCGCCATCAGATTTTATTATAGTTAAAGGTATTCCACTATCACGTTTCTCTCCCCACATCACTTTTCGACCATTATCTTCTTCTAACAAATTTCTTGATTCTAGCTCTTTGATGATTAATTCCATACGTTTTTGATAAAATGATTCACCTCTTTCTACTAATTTGATATCTAGTCGAGTATAAACTTTCTCGAATTCTGTATATCAAACAGAAGAATAATTATTTTAAAGTAATTGTTTTCTTCTATAATCAATAACTACTGAACACAATTGATGAGAGCTCTAATTACCTTGCCTAGATACATTACATATCATTTTCCATGCTTTTGTTATATCTGGCTCAAAAGCCTGTAATTTAACAACGCATTCATACGCACGTTTCTTGAATTCTTCGTCCGAATCAAATCTAATCTTAGATTCTTTATAGAAGGCCTGTATACATATGCACAAATATATAAATAATTGATATTATTTGTTTATGAAATAATTGTTGCATTATTGCTAAAAATATGCACAAAAAAAATTATTATATAGTTGTACCTGAAGATCTTGAATTGGAGGGGTGACAGTTGAATAATTGGGGAATTTATCTTGAAGATGCGCTATTAACATACCAAACTGCGTACCCCAGTCGCCTATATGATTGAGTCTCAACACGTCGTGTCCTAAGTATTCTAATAGCCTTGAAATGCTATCTCCAATTATAGTAGATCTTAAGTGTCCCACATGCATTTCCTTGGCAATGTTGGGACTGGAAAAATCTACAATTACCCTTTTCTTCTTGACATATGGCGGAAGAACCTCACCAGTCTTCAACCAATTGCTTAAAATAAGTTGTCCAAAATCACGCTTTAAGTATATATTTATAAATCCCGCACCAGCTACTTCATATTTATCAATAAGAGGGGATTCTTCCAGCTTGGACATAATGTTGTTAGCAACATTGCGTGGAAGTACTTTAGTACCTGTAATAATACATAATAATTATAATATGTATTCAATGTATATGTATATATAAATAATATCTATGTATCCATTTTGTAGAATAAAATAGTAAAAAAATTTTTACCAGAACTACTTAATTCTTGCGCTAAAGGCATAGCATTGTTGCATTGATAATCTCCAAATTTGGGATTATTGCTGGTAGTCACTATCACTCGTGGATTTAATACATTAGGATAAGCAGCAGTGATAGCCCTATGAAAAATATCCCAAAGAGTACTATTTATACTGATTGTATTGCTTTGAGGTGTGTTAGACATTGCTGATGCTTTGCCTCTTTGTGCTTCTATAGTCTAGGAAAAATAATTACAAAGAATATATTAGAAATAAAGTTTTAAATAGAAATTCTACTACAATACGCAGATGTTTGGACAGCTGTTGTCAAAAACTTACCCTTGTGAGTATTGCTATTCTGTGCTTCAGTTTGATATTCTCTTGTTGTAATCTCTCAAACTCTTCCTTATTTGCGTCGGAAATACTCTGCGAAGTATCAGTTGTGATATTCTGATGCAACCATTCGATTTCTTGCTTTATAAGGGCTATCTCTTTCTCCTGCAATATTGGACATATATATAAGTTGTATAACCTCGCAGTGCGCCGTAGTCTTAATTCGTAAATTTATAACATAATACCAGATTATTAGAAATAAATCGATAAAAGTATTTACCGCTGCGGTTGCTCGGTTATTAAGCATTTCCCAATTCGGTTCCGACATCGTTTTTTTAATTTGTATCGAGAATAATTGTATCACACGTGGTTAGTTTAAACAGGTACCATTGGCACAAAGACACTTCGTGAATCAAAAGGATATGATAATATATATTGTGTAACATATGGTAATATATATTGAATAATATATATTGAATATATAAAATAATTTTTTATATTTTTTATTATTATTATGTATTTAATTGGTTCTTATTTTACGAAGGTAGTCCAAAATCATCTTAATCAGATTCTTTGACCAATTTAAAATATTTTCTTAAAAATGTCGAGATCATCGAGAAAATCATTATTTATTCCAACTTTTTAATTTTTTCTATTATATATTAATTAAGTTTCAAATTAAAATTTTATTAAAGTCTATCCCATCTAAAATTAGCTTCATATTTTGTTATTTGTTTGGCTCCCTAAAGTTTTATTTGCGAAAATTATTTTTGGCAATATAATCTGATCTTCATATTGTCTATTTTATTTTTAATCACTTTCTCTCTTGCATTATATTGCTCTGCTATTTTTCATATTTCCCGCGCAAAATAAAAATGTGCGCATAATGAAGGGTGCGTTCGAAAATCCTACGCGTGGGTAGCGTTTAATCGACCAATCAGGACAAAAGGAGCAAAGATTCTTTGTCCTGATTGGTTAATTAAACGTTACTCTACCCTACTGGTAGGATTTTCGAACGCATCCGAATATAAAAATGATCATTTTTATTGTGCGCTTGCGCAATCATGACAAATGTGAAGTAGTGGGGAGTAATATCGGGAAAATAGCGCGCGCAAAAGCGGCAGTTACTAGTAGAGTGAACAAAATTGGCGGAGAAATCTGAGAAATAAATTTAAAAAGTTTCTGGAAATAAAGATACGTAAGTACGCAGCACATATAATTTATATTTTAATATATATATCTCCTGTATGCATAAAATAGGATAATAGTAAAGTATATCTATCATTGCAAATAACTGTGAGAAAATATGTATTATTTAATAATGAGACATTTGATTTCGTGAGACAAAAAGAGAGGGAGAGAGAGAGGTAGAAGAATCTTATGTAAGGTATAAACATAAAAAACGGCGATAAACAACAAAGATGTAGTGAAAATACAATCCCGTTTTATATCAATCATTTATTTTCTCCATACAAATTATAAACATGTTTTTCAAATACTGTACATATATACTGAGTTCTATTATACTTTTAAACCTCTAATTTTAATGATATATCATTTTATTTATTTTCATTTACTCATTAAAACAACTACTTTGATCCTCATTTCGTTTCATTTATGATAATATACAGGTAAATCTTATTTCCTTTTTTTCCTCCAATCGATATTTTTTATTCATCTTTACGATCAAGCTCAATTCTTTGATATGGCAGTTCCAGGATATGAATAAATAGAAGAATTTCAAATTTAAAAGATGTAATTCCTCTAATTTGCCAAATTAGTTAGCAGGCCGATTGTGTATTTGTTGCAGTTAATACCTTCATAGAGATAAAAGAAATAAATTTAATAAGAGAATATGAAATTTAAAATATAATTAAGAGTTTGTTCTGCTTATTCATTATATTTATCGACAAAAATGTTAAGAAACACAAATTAGTTACAAATTGTTAAATACATATATTTATCATCTCATTCATATATAACTTTGTAATTATAATAAAATTATGAAAAATATATTTCATAGAATAAAAAATATATATTTTCCATATGTAGTAAAATAATATACTTAATAATTATATGTTAATAGATAAATAAAATATACAATTTGAGTGATTGTTTCGTTTCTTAACAACTTTTGTATATAAATATAGTTTATTATATATACACATATAACTGTTTCATAATTTAGCATTTAGCACTGAGTCAGATAAACATACAAAACTAAAGTATGCTAGTAAAAGTTAAACATCAAAGTCTATTCCTCTGCATCAAAATATCTATAAGAAACCTATAGAAATTGTGATCTCTATGAAAATATTAATTTTTGCATACTGTTATTTCGAAATGTGGAATTGGATTTGTAATGAGCTGCAAGCAAAAGTCTCTCTTTCGCGAGAGTACTTATTACAAAAATGTAGCTGCTGGAACTTGAACAATTTCTCATGGTTTTTGTGTAAATATATACAAAGATATTTAACAAATTTGAATCAATCGATCGATCGTATCGTATATATTGTGTACAGCGCGAATTATCTCTTTTTCTTCTTTTTCTTAGTCTACTTCTGCATTTTGTATCTTTTTGTCGGGCCTCGATTTCCGATATCATCAATATAGAGTGAAAGAGTACTATTTTCTATCTTCACAGAAGACATAGATAAATATATATTTTCATAATCTTTTCTTATAAATGTAATTCGCTTATACTTTAAAATTATTACGCGTAAATGTCAATAATATTAGTATCGGTACTTTTTTTTTCAATTTCATACTCCATCCATTTTTGAATTTCCATACAAAATAAAAATCTACACGATCGAATTCCTGTGAGTATCTTTCAATGATATTGCGCAGTTTTGGAAATAACAATACATTATTAAGCAATTCGATATGTAACCACGAGACGCTGTCTTGTTCATCATAGATACGTAACATTATGAAAACATTACACATATTACATGTTATTTTTATCGAAATTACTAAAATTGTAAAATAAAGAACTTTATTTTCAATAGATACACTAAAGCAAAGTATTGCAAAAAAAAAAAAAAAAAAAAAAAACATCCATGTAAAGCGTGATCGTGGTTACAATTCCAGTTTGATATGCAAGCGATTTTGCAAAAAATCAATTTATATTGTCAAAAAAATATAAGTAATAAAAAACGATATGACATGAATTACTACTGGCTACTAGTGTTCATTTGAGAATAATATTATGGAGAATCACTCTCGAGAACCATACAAATGGATAAATCATTGAAAAGTATCGTGTAAAGAAAAGAGAAAATTACTCTTTTATTTTTTTATTCTCTTGTTTTTTCTTTACTTCCGAGAGTTGCATTCAAATGAACACCAAGCTTATAAAAAAAAAGAAAAAAAACGGTAACAATACATAAAAGATATGTGAAAGCTGCCAGTTAAAAAAAAAACATTCACGTATCAATTAAATATAAATTCCTTTCTACTCCAGTCAACCATATAGTAAATTCACTTTTCACCCCAAATAAAAAGCGACATATTTCTGACTAAAAGAGATCAAAATACATTGCCACTTGTTCCATAAAAGTTAATTAAAGTAAGAATACAGTAAATAATATTATCTTCTTAAAATATACACAATCTTTCCTTGCTTATGTTATCGTTTACTGCTTGATAGGCAAGTTCTGTTTCGGGAACACACAATAAATCGGATTACAAAATAAGTAAAAATTTTCTGTGTCTTTATACACATAATTATCTATATGAGAGATGCAATTAAATAAAGTCAACTGCAGGGTATGGTCCTCTACTCGTTTAAACAATTGCCACTGAATTTATGAAAAATCTCTGTATGTAAGTTCTCTATGGTCCATGTGTGAGAGAAACGCATAAATTATATTATTAAGTACGAAATATTTTTGCAGTGTGGGGCATTATCTTATTAATGCTCTGTAAAATACTTTTAACCTACAGAGATTTGCAGAGCTGTATTGAAATCAGATGATCTAACAATATATTGTAATTCAAATATCAATGTTTCATGCCACTATGACGATTGCCATATATGTATGTATGTATGTATGTATGTATGTATGTATGTATGTATGTGTGTGTGTGTGTGTGTGTGTGTGTGTGTGTGTGTGTCTTATTACATTTTTCGAGATAGATTTCAATACACTCCTGGTAAAAAATGCCAAGGTCAGGTTTTAGAGAGATCTAAGTCCTTATCACATAGCTATATCCCATGATGGTGGCCTATTCTTCTATCTGTAATCTGATATATCGCTTGGTAAATGTGTAGTAGAAAGATAAAAACAAACAAAGTACACTAAATAAGAAAAATCATTCATCAGTAAGAACTATAGAAAATGATCTTAAAATACAAAGTAAGGCGATTATAAGAAATACAAACACATCCCTCTAACCTAAGTGTCGCTGCCTAATAAGAGTGGGTGGGTTTGCACATTAAAGTGTGTTTTAAAAGATCGAATTTTAAAAATATATAAAAATGATGATCATCCTTCTTTTTCTATCGATCATTAAAGATTAATGATTGTTGCAGCAAAAATTTTCAGTGATAATAATTCTTGCATGAAAACAGTTTCGCAATAGAGCTTAAAGAAACACATTGTTGATGCACGATGTTTCGTTTTTCTTGTGTGTTTTTGATCTAATTCTGATAATTAAAAACAATATAATCATAATGTAATTTACGATACTTAAAAAGTCACAATGGCATATCTCTCGGTCAAACCTCCATTTTCTTTAAAACTTAGAAATCACTTAGATAACTTTATACATGTTCATTTATAACAATGTAAATCGTAATCATTGCATTAATATTTAACATATATATTCTTATACATAATATATGTATATCTGTGTGTGGATGTCTTGTTTCGGTTCTCTATCATCTAATTTAATAATAAAACTATAATACTAAATCATGTTGGGGTACCATGCCTTTCCGAGATCAGAGTCTGTTTCTTCGTTTTCTTGCTCTTGTTGCATTGCTTATATCTCTTTACATAGTTTTATACCAAAATTTATTGTCGATTTTAACTTAATTTATTGTATCCCCTTTATTAAAATCTCGACGAATTCGCCGATTAAATGGATGATGTGTGATTACGCGATCATAAAATATATATGCGATTTTTTTATATCTATTTTATTATAAAATTTATAACTGTAATATATCTTAAAGACATTGTCTCTAGTGCATCTGCAAGAATCTCTTCTTACAGTACGTCACAAATACTTGGAGACTTAATGAGTTATTAAAAGTGTAAACTTTGAATCAAACTCAAGCTCGGGCTGGCCAGTACTCTATTGTACGTGTGTGTATATATATGTGTATAGAGTCCTTTTTAAGGAGTTTCAAGGAAAACGTTCGCAACATATTTTATCTATCTTATTTTGCAGCATTACAGAAACGCGAATTCCAAGGGGTAAAAATAAGACTTTTTATAACATTTAATATATTTATTATGCAATACTTAGGTTTCTCATCTTTAATTCTCTCTTTCAGCTTTAACTTTGTTCCTTAGCATTCACAACCGGTTGTAAGCAGCTGAGATATTGTCTGGTTTCTGATCAAAACCCATTTTTCAATAAAACTACATTTTCCATTGGATAATATTTAAATTTACAAAAAATTTAAACTTACAAAAAATTAACATATTTATATTCAATTTAAAAAATTCGTATACAAGAGTATTTGAATATAGAAAAAATTATATTATACCAATGACAAAATTATATCATATCAATGAGTTAATTCGTCCAGATCGTATATCGAGGATATATGTTCTATTTATAACACTCATTAGTTACTCAATATTTACACTTGTTTATAGAATAACTTTTCTAACGCCATCGATCGAATATTTTCCATAGAAACTCACCCAACTATGGACGCGAAAATATTTCTGTTTAAATGTAAGCATGTTGTGTTATATCAATGTTATTCACGCAATATATCACGCGCGCAATGTACAATCGAATTTTTCTATTCTGCTTTCTTATTTTAAGTTTTTCTCTATCTTGAATGAGTTGTTTCTCTTTAAGCTAAGTTTCTCCTCTCTTACGCTGCTTTCCCATTACATTACATTATATTTGTGTTAGAATGAGAAAGCGAGTGAAAGATAAGAGTGCGTATTAGAATAAAAGAAATACTTGCTTCCGATGATTTTAGAATAGAGAAAATCGATTGGGATGTGTGTACATATTTTCATAGTGTCATTGTATGTGTATATACTTATGGATGATCTTTATGTGATGGTAGGCACTGATGGGGGTGGATGGCTGCATGGCGAGCAGGTTCAAGCAGGCTAGTCTTGGACCAATCTGTATATGTGATGCTGAGCACCGTGTTCAGACGACGATACTTCAAACACATATGCTGTGCACAGTAATGTTTCCTGCGTATCCCTGTTTGTGACAACCTGAGAAGGTAAGAGATAAAAGTAAGAAAAATATCAATGGATTACCATCCATTTATTTCATAATTCTTATAACGCAAATTTAACTACTTATAACTTCGATTTTTTCTATAGATTTATTATATTTTATTTCATATAAAATTAAATATATTACAAACAAATAACTATAATACCCGAAAATTGTTGATTCTGATAGAATACTCTTTGTATTCTAATTGTAAAGAATTATAAGAATTGTGAAACGAGGAGAACATTAGTCTAAAATTAATAAGATTCGTGGGCGTGTTCGACGTGTGCGCAATTTGATTTAAAAAAATAAATAAATAAATATATAAATAAAAGCCATAGGATGATTTATGTATTTTAAACAGTTTTAAATATCAGTTTAAACATATAAAGGATATTATAAGAATTAACGATATGACGATAATGTCATCAACGCACCTGGAGGATGGTGAAGTTTTCGAGAACGCTGTTCATCATGTACTTCTCTGGCAGGTGCTTCAGTTTGTGGATGAAATTAATCATATACTCGCACATAGGTGAACGGCTAATACGGTAAACAAACCTGCCGTTTTCGAACCTGGCATACTCCGTTTCCACCTTTTCCACCACCTGCTTTCCAAATGAGCACACTTTCGTCGAACACGTTATCGTCATGTTCTCGTTGCTCTCGTATCTATCGCAATACAAAATACAAAATTCAAATATCACATCGGACTATAGAGTCATATAAACGAATAAACGAAAAGGCATACTCACTGGCTCGTGACGCCGTAGAATGCTCCAGCTTCGTCTTGGATGTTACTATTGAGATCAGCCCAAAACTTAACGAGGAAGAAAGCTGCCTGTGGTCCTTTATCGTAAAGTTCCTTGAGACCGCCCTTCTTTTCGGGAAATTTGTCGTATATCTGTTTAACATCGACCGCTTCAAGCAGCGGGTCCGCGTAGGTTGCGGAACCTCCTATATGGACGAACAGGTGTTTGTGGTACTAAAAAAAAAAAAAAGAGAGAAATTCACGCGTGTGTGAGTGAGACCGTTTATCACGGTTCGATTGTATCGTCGTCAACTATCTGAAAAACTGAACGGCAAATATTTTACCGATATTGATCAAAGCAACGACTTTTTCTGAAAATGTGATATAGAACCATCATCTACAGCTCGAATTTTTAATTTAATCATTTAGAATTAATTTCTCATAATTTTCTAACGTTCATATATTTCATCGAATGCCAATAAATACGCATTCTTGAAAGGATAATTTTTTGAAAATACATATATGGCGCTTGCAGCTTGTATCTTTATGTCAAGGTGTACAGTTGGATTGCTTCGAAATCTTTCTTTAATAGATCTTATCTTCCTTATACTATTCACTATGCATTAGGCGCTAGGCATTACTCACAATGTCCTGGTCTCTTTGCTGCTCCATGTAGGCCGAGAACTCGACAAGCCTGAGTTTGTGAGTAGCGATGGCACGTCCTTCCCATGGCGGTGGAGGCTGTGCCTGGACTATGTCACCGCTCGAGACTGCCGTCGCCGGTTTCCCGGTGTAGGCAGGTTGAGGGAACGGCTTGACATCCTGGGACGTTCCAGGCTGTAGGCCTGGTTGCCAAAATTGCTGAAAATATTGCGACACATTGACGATTAACGATTAGCCAATTTCCATGCGCTTGACGTTCATTAATAATGACTCGTTTATTGCTATTTAATTAATATGAAATAATTGATAGTTTAATTATCAAATTAGCGTCAGATCTAAATAGCAATGCGATTATACTGTACTGTATAATCGCATTAGTATTAATACAAAAGAAATAAATTTAATATTGAGGACATAGTTAAGCAAAGAAATTGACGAATTTATTTCTCTTAGATTGAGAAAACTCTCTTAAACGTATATTTTCAAGAGTTTCTCGAATAAATAATTGCATTGGATATAATATAATTTATATATAAGTGTATCTCGTATAAATATTATTTTCCTTATATTTTTTATAATATTATATAAATATCACGGTTAAATGTTTCGGTAACAAAAGAAGAGTTCATAAAATATTTTTGTTTTCCGTTAAGCCATCGAGCCGTCGGGCGAGAAACGAGCGATAGGAAACGAAATGAACGAACACAATAAAGAACAATAACAACAACACACAACAACAAAAGACTAATTGTGTTATTATATAAAGAGAGAAAAAAGAGAGACAATTTGATAAGCCACAACGACATTTCTCGTTATGCACATATGTCCAATGTATACATACATATATGTATGTAAACGTATGTGTGACGCCCAGATGATAGTTATGTATAAAATTAGAGCGACGGACAAATTCAACAATACACAACAAGGGCCCCCAGGGGCAACGCAACAGCAACAGAGAGCCAGGGGAATGTCACTTTTGCGAGGGATGGTTAGTTTTTGACGCAAAAGCTTTCGCGCGATGAAGAAAAGAAAGTTCGCAGTTGATGTTACAGAAACACACTTTCCTTCCGCTGTTTGTTCTTGCTCTTTCTTAATCAGAGGTACGAAAAAAAGCACGAAAGAACAAAACAGTGAGAAAGCAAAAATATAATTAAAAAAGGAATGAGAAAGATAAAACTTTTTCTTACCGCTTATTACCGATCAATATTATTTTTTTCTTTTCTTTTTTTTTTATACAAAAGACAAGATAAAAATAACGCAGTGAAATCTGATCTCTAGAAATTTAAAAGTATTTTCAAATTTAAGACAAGGGATTGTTAATTTTTCTTTTTACAAACGCGCATCGCTTTGTTTAAATATCAAACGTAACTTCAATCTATTTAATTATGCTAACAATTGTACATTATTATACAATTATTGCCTTACATATAGAAGTTAATGCTGAATATATTTATCGAGATCAAACAGCTTATCAAATTGCGAATGCACGCATGTTGTTTCTATAAATGCAATGTTGTTAAGTCAGTGCCATTTGCTATAATCCTTCTCTGGCGCGTCATTTTAATTACATAGTACTATCTCAAATTCTCGTGAAAAGCACAAGAAAATTGATATGTCAGTCAGCAAACCACACGGTACTGATCGCCTTTGACTGGCAATTAGCAGTTATCGGGCGAAGCGGTTAGAAACAAGTCACGAACTTCAAAAGAAGAGGCCAAATCGGCAATAATAATAACAAAAATAAAATATCCTCAAAGACGACGAGACATTTTATGTCTTGCATTTTCATCTGTTAATGTATGAGTGATATCACATCAGAAATTCAGAATGGTTTCCCTCCAAATGTATATTATAGCATATTAAAAATATAATATTTATTAGTCACTGATATCACAAAGCAAGTTGTCTTTGTCTTTTTTATTTGAATAAATAATAAAAATGTCACTTATAAATATATCAATTTTCTCGCCGTTAAATTCGCTTCTATCTTTTCATTAAAAAATTAATCGTATTTTCTAGAAATTAAATATTTCGAAATTATCTTAGAAAATCTCCCTGAAATTCAATTTCATGAATTGAATTCAGTTTCAGTTTCATGAAGTAATAAATCCTTGACGACAATAACGAGTTCAACACACGTATTTAACGCTTGATATATCAAAATCGATCCAAGAGAATTCACAATTAAAAAGAATTCATACAGTAAAACGAGAGAAATCGAAATCGCTTGCTTCACTTAAAAGCGACTCCATCATGCGAAATCACGGTGATTAACTTAATTACTCTGTACTTCACGGCGTCTCGTCGTCTCACCCTAAAGCTCGTGGCTCTTTTAAAAAGAAAGAGACTGATAAAAAAAAAAAAAAATAAAAAAAATGTCTCAAGGGGTTTCTTTTCCGACATCAGGACTTACCGCTCCGGGATAGGAGACAGGGGTGGAAGCAAGGGCAAGGGGCCCCACGAGAGCGGGGGGCATCTTGTTGTGTATCGCACTTCCAGCTGATACTATCTGGGCGCTCGACATGCTCGACATTGTCTGGAGTGCCTTCTCCTTGGCGGCATGATCCTGACAAATTTTCAGACCGATTATCACGTTATGCCGGTTGAAATAGTATCATATTATCGATATCTGCTTCTATCTTTTTTTTTTCAATTCTAAGTACTACGTCGAAAAGTCGTCGAGGCTAAATGGATTCTAATGGTGCATTAATATAGGTTGTCCAGAATTTGCTAAAATGAATTTTAACGACAGATTTTCTTTGACATATTCGAAGTCGATTTTTTTATCGAATATACATTTCGACGAAAGGCAATTTCTTAATGCAATCAACGTCAAATATCCTTCAAATATCTTGTAATGAAATTGCGAATATTGTTAAAATTTTGAGAAAGCAAAGCTTATTTTGCGATAAGCTTTTCATTTTAAAATTATTTATCAATAAGAAATAATTAATGTGTTGATAAATTGGTTAAGAATAAATCGACTTCAAATTGGTAAGAGAATATGTCATTTAAGTTTTAAGATACGATTATTTAAATTAATATAAAAGTATATTTTCTATAAAAATATCAAATACCAAATATAATAGAATATATAAAAAATACATGTAAAAATAGCAAATTTTTAATACAGAAATCAATTTATTTTATATAAATATTTAACAGCGTATCCGATAAATTTCGGTACGCGTTTTTTTTTATCGTTCACTTCGTGGAGGGACAAACGCGCGATGTCGATCGAAAAATCGGAGAATTCGCGACATTCGGCACTCACGATATCAATCAACAGCCAGCAAATAAATTCGTAACATTCTCAATGATGCGAATCAATTTGCCGCTCCCGGACGCGCGATTATCCAGCGTCCCTTTTTTTTCTTCCCCTGCGGTAATTTTTTTTTGTTTCCGTCTATCGCGCGTCGCGTTGCATCGTACGCGATGAAATCGATCGCGATCGCGCAATGCAGTTGATTGCAGAAACAACCGGCGGCGGGGCGAGTCCGGTTGCAACAGAAATTCGCGGGAATTCGGCGCGCTTTTATCGGAAAGCCGTCGTTTTAATCAGCGCCCGACCGAAAATCGCTGACGAGGCGAACGAGAGGTGGTTCGTTGCCGTGACGTTCGGAAAATTGCCGTGCCCACCACCATCATCCAATCCCTCCTCACCGATTCACCCCCGCGCTTATTCGTCTCACCCTCTCACCCCGTCCCCACGGGGATTTTCAATTTCGTTCATAAATCCGTAATGGAGGAGTCACTACGAGTGCCGGTCGACCGGAATGAAGCGCCGCCCGCGTAACGATGCGAGCAATAAAGAATTTAGCCGACGGTGCGACCGAAAATCACGGGTTGCATTTTGCTCTCGACGTTGTTTACGCCCCTCGCGTGTTCGCTTCGAAGCACACAAAGAACTGCCGCCGTTCCTATTATTTACCGGGTTTTCGATCAATCCACAGGTGAATTTTATTTAAAAAAATTGTCGATGCGTAAGAATATCGATAGTGTTTCTTTCACTTGGAAATAATTGAAAATAAAAGCTTTATCTCGAATTGAACTTGTGTGAATTTTACAAATAGTTAATATTAACTTTAGTTAATTTCATGTGAATTTTGCTTTAACAAAACTTTAATTTAAAACTGAGACGGTGTTTAAAAGTTAAAGTACTTAGCAAAGTACTTATATCTTCAGCTTAAAAATTGGATAATGTTTAGTTTAAAGTACATGCGTTAAATAAGCATGCGATGAATTAAAAATGAGAAGCATTTAAAAAATCACAAGAAAGAATTTTAATAAAAAAAGATGTGTCTGGGGAATTTCAATAAATTTTATTGAGATAATTAATTAATTAAACAAATTTCATCGTATATTTACTATACAAACAATCGATCTATATAATTTCAGCACACTAGGAGATTTTTTACAAGTACTTTTAGTGTACTAATTAATAACCAGACTTATCACAGTGAAGACAATTATTAGGTAAATCCGACAACGCATTTTTGCAGTTAGCAGATTATGCAATGATATTGCATGAATAGAGATAATATGTTGCAAATGTCATTAAAATTATTCTTTTTATTAAAAAAAGAGAGAATATATATATATATATATATATATATATATATATATAAATTTTTAAATTATACTTGTTCTTTAATGCTATAACTTTCGTGATCCCTCTCTTTCATAATTTTTTAACTTTTATTAAACTCGGATAGATAGCAATTTTGAATAGAATAATCAATTATTTTCTCTTAAATTTCGCAAAAACATCACAACATTATGACGCAATGTGCTTTCCAAAACCGCACATACAAATACCGAATACTCTTATTAATTAGACTCTAATTTAAATTATTCTAATTTTTTAATGTTGTTTGAAATTGACATTTTGTAATACAATCGACGCAACGAATTGGCAGATTAACCGTCACGTAAGGTCGATTTACAAAAGTGGTTTTCGGCCGTGCGCGAATTTCGCCGGGTAGAATGCAATTTTTTATGAATGTTGGATGACATCGATTACCCGCGAAAAGTCCATTTCGCTGTGCGAGCCGTTGTTCACGTTGTGCAGAGCGCGCGCTGAATTTGCAGCAGAAAATCAATTCGGTTAATTGAGAGGGTGCAGTCCGTGTCGCTTTTTTTAATTTCCACCCTTCGTCCCACACGCTGCCGCTTCTCTCTCTCTCTCTCTCTCTCTCTCTCTCTCTCTCTCTCTCTCTCTCTCTCTCTCTCTCTCACCCTTCATCTCTCGAATACACGCCAGGAATGCAGAGGATTGGGCGGGTAACGGGTTGGACATGTTTATCGACATTCTGAAACGCTGCCCGTTTTTGGGTACCCCCTCCGCGATCCCTTTCTACAACCGCTACAACCCCCCGTCCACCGCCCCGTTATCGGGAGTACGTTTACACCGCAACAATTAATTACGCCGTAATGCCCGGTGCAATTATTTCCAAAATAGATAAAACGGCGGACGCGATCTCTCTCGATAACCGTGATAGTCGGTGTAACCTCGTTTGATGGGCGCGGCGCGTGTAAAATTTGCGAGCACAAAAGCTAAATCAAACCCGCGTAAAACGTATTACCCGTTGTTAACATAAAAGAAAATGACAAATGAGCTGGAAGAAATACAATGGAATCAAAAACGAAAATTCGGAAATATTTATTCAAAGAGTGCTGAATATTGAGTGAATGATATTTTTTTTATCGTAAGTTTAGCAGTAAATAAGAAAAAGGATTTAAATATCGTTTCAAATTTTAATTTAATTTTATTTCTTGTTTTTGTATTGCTGGTACAAAAATCTGGCTCATAAAAACGCATGGATTTTAAAATTTGCGAAAAATAATGGTGTGCACGTGTGTGTGTGTATCTCAACCATAAAAAAAAATATTAATTTAGAAAAAAATGTATCTTTAAAATTGATCCTGTGAGATATTCTATATTAGATAATATTAGATTTTATGAAAAAAAAAACCACATATAGGAGAGTCCTTTATTCAATGCTTAATGGATTATAATTTTGGTTCAATTATATAAGTTTCGAGATGTAGTTTCGTTTACATCGATACTGCCTCGTTTTAAAACACGCAGAATACGAAACCAAGGAGCACGATTTGCATAAAGACGGTAAGGTGCGTGTGAAACGTTATAATACGAAACCGTCAGCTCGTGAGAAATTTTTTTCTCTTCCCGGCCGAATAAATCGCGCGATCCGCGCGACCGCAGGGGGCAGCAACCCCCTTGAGCAACAAACAAAAGCCGTGGCGCGGCGTTCACCCTTCCTGAAAAGCGGAAACCAGAAAATTACGTCACGGTGGACCGTACACCCCACCCGCTACTTTCCTGAATAATGTCCGCGGTATGCGGCCACTGCAGTTGCAGTTGCTGCTGCAGCTGCGGCTGACCATACTCTTAAAAACGGAAACCCGCGCAAGTATTTCATAAATGGCACCGTAGCACGGAACCGCGCGTGCGGAAACAGACGACATCTTATTACATTTATATGTCGCACGTGTAATTAAAATTGTTCGAGGAACGCCGGCGTTTTCCTGAACTCTTTTCGTGGCTTCTAAAAGTCGAGGCGTACAATGAGATATATAAAAGTAATAATGGAAATATAAAAAAAATTAAACTTGTATATTATCATGTACAGAATGAGCTATATCAAAACGAGTGAGAGGGGAACAGATTTGTTATTTAAATTACAAAAAATCTTTATGAAAGAGTGTTGAGAAACATCCTCATTTATATTGCAGCACATTGTTTCTAACTAAATCTGGACTCGAAACTCGGATAAAGTTCACTTGAAATTGAATGAACAGTGAAGTTTTGTTATTTATTTGTGTCCTTGAAACTTAGCTCGTGAAAACTCTCATTTTCGATAGCTTGCACTGCAGAAAGTATTGATACCTTGACATTCTTTATCTCTCGTCTTAAAAAGTATTACCTTCG
This sequence comes from Lasius fuliginosus, assembly GCA_949152495.1. Lineage (NCBI taxonomy): Eukaryota > Metazoa > Arthropoda > Insecta > Hymenoptera > Formicidae > Lasius > Lasius fuliginosus. Next base: position 8,695,168 of record OX424447.1, read on the forward strand.
AAAAGGATTTCGATTGTATTACGAAAAATCTCCAATCGCGGGCAGAATTCTTCTCTCTCACTGAAAATTTTACTAATTAGATCTATATCGGAGAAGCGAGTTAATACATTTACGCGATATAATTTAACGATCCAACTATTTGGTAGATTGCGCGGAATATCCGAAAAAATTTTGATTTATCGTCCTCGATTAAATGAAAGTTTTTTCCTTCGAACGAGAGTTTTACCGGAGTGTTGTATGCAATCGCACGGTTAATTTACACGCTCGGCTTGTTTTTTCACTTTTTTCTATTTCCGAATATTGACCGATCCTATATAAACACAATACTCTCTATTTCTTTCTTTTTCTCTCTCGTTCTCCCTCTCTCCCTCTTTCTCTCTCTTTCGTGCCTTCTGTCTCCCGCTATTTTACCGCCCATCGGCGAAATGGAGGCACCAGCGATTGCACCGCCGTGCTTTGATTTATTAACCGACGCGCAATTGTTCGCGAATCGCTTTAATAATTCAGCTGTTGATTAAACGGGGCCGGGTTCATTTTTACGCGTGATTTATCCCGCGGCAATGCTCCTCTCGATATGCGTGTCCCTCCCTCTCGTCGAAAATGATTCCGCAGTGGCTATCGCCCGTTAATGCTCGCACATCGCCGCGCGATCGCGATTTAATATTATCGCCACTACTATCCGAGTAGGATTCTGCGAGGTAGAAAATGCGAAATAGAACAGAATTCCGATTATCCCAACCGACCGAGCGATTCGGTCAAATGTTTGATTGTTGATAAAAAAAAATTGTCCAATACACACATATCCTTTAAATACAATATTTTCGAATCCTGAATCCGTGAACTTCGTAAAAAAATTGAGGTAAAAAATGATTATATAGGAAAGAAAATATTTTATAATGTCAAAAATATACAATCAAATTATCGAATTATATAATTATATCAAAATTATCTTTCTTCTGCATATGGTTTTTTTTCTCTATGATATCTTTCTTTTATCTTTAAGATATTTTTGAAATAAAATACAAAAGTCAACATGAAACAATCTGTCAATCGTTATTCTTTGGTAGAGATGTTTATTTTATTTTATTAATACAATGTCATGTAATAAACGAGTTCTTAAGATATAATTGTTTGATCATCCGGATATCGTATCGCTTCTTTAAACTCATATATAATACAAGTTTCTCAGTATATATCAGCTATACTTTAGAGAGAAATAAAAGTTCGCCATTCATAAGATTGAAATATCAATTCAACGTATCGCGTTTACATGAGCATGTTTACGTTTGCAATATTTTATTCAGTATATTATCAAACAACGCGACGTGTTATCAAGTATTATAATACTGTTAAATAAATAATTACATATAATCGCATTTATTTCGCATTTCATTATCATAATAACGCGTCATGTTAAACCGCCGCTGTCGTGTAATTTATTTCGGTAATCACAGAATATCCGTGTTTATATAAAATAATGTAATTTAAATCGTTCATACAAAAAGAATAAATTCATTGATTGTCCCTCCACGAAAGAGGCAAGATACACAATCGAGTTGCGTGACATCGGACTTGATTGTGTATTGAAAAGCGTTAAGAAAGACAATAGATGAAATAATAAACGCTGAGAAATATATAAGTGTCGTAACACTTACCACTTTGAGTTTTGCCTGTATTTCCCGGAGTTTTCTTCTCGCGAGAACCTGTATATGCGAAGATACTTGTTTTCGCGTTCTCGTCTTACCGGTCCTCAATTTGATATAACGGGCAATCAGCTCGTTGCGACCTGCAACACGATCAATTATGTATCAGATTAAAGCTCATTATTGATATCATTGCTAAAATAAATTGCAGACGCACAATATTCTTCTATAAAAATAAAAAAGAAACTTAAAGCATACGAGCGGATAGAAAAAGTTCTATTACCTTCGTCCAGTTTTTTTGGCTATCTCTTTGCTTAAATGGAATATTACATTATTCAATGTCAAAAATAAGAAAAATAAAATTTAAATTGTTAAATAAAATGTATCGATCCTTTTTTAGAGAGAATGAAAACCGATTGTAAACCGATAATATAGTTTATTTCACTTTTTCTCCTATTAAAAAATGAAAGTTTATTATTGTTTTTATCGTCCTTACTTGGATTTCGTTCCCTTTCTAATAAAAAAAATTAATATACACTGTATAAAAATGTATCTATTAAATAATCCATCACTTAGCAAACATATAATTAAACATGAATCTTTGATAGAATACAATAATGTAAATTAATTCATTAAGTAATTAATTAAAATAAAAAGTTTATCCTTCGCAATTTGGGAAAGTCAAGTCATGCATGCTCTTATTCTATTAATTGATTTAATCATGATTCATCAAGTAACGTTTATAAATAAATGTAATGACGATTAAAATGTGTGATGTGTCAGACATATATTTTTATTTCATATATATTGCTTTAAAAGCCGAAGCGAATTAAAGCGATTAGAGATAGAATCGATTCCTTTATAATTAATGGTAATCAAAGAATCGACTCTTTCGTAGAGTGTGCTTTCGCAAAGCACTATCTGACTTTTCAAACTCTTATTTAAATTCATCTCTCTTTCTCCCTATTTGTCTGTTTTCCCTTATTCCGAGTTTCGTTTCACGAAAAAACTAGACGCTTCAATAAATCTGATTTCCTCGCCGGTAATGGAAACAAACAATCGTGGTATCCGCAGGATCGGTCCTGGGAAATAAAAGCTCCGTGACGAAGATTGCATTCTCACGAATCTCGGATGCGAGAATACCTTCTAGAATTGACGAGAAGCAGATTCGAACGAATTCAAACAAACTCTCGAGCAACCGCTCGAAATAGGCTTTGAGAGAGTTGCCTCGCAGAAACGCCAGATAAAATGCGCTTTAAAGCCGAGCCGAGCCAATCATCGACGTATTTAAATCAAGCGATTGCATTTTAGACTAGCCTGGAAGTTATATGTCTCGACAGACTTCGTCCACGGTCGGTTCTTGCTCTTTAGATTTATTATATTATCAATAATTAAAAATGCGATATTTAACAGTTATTACGAGCTTTGTGTAAAAAATGCAGACAATCAATATAGAGACTAGATTTATGAATTTGTAATCAGAATTATTTACATATATGTCCTAATTCTTCTTGCTTGAGTTTTATTACGGATACAATGATACAATGTATCCCTTTTATCCTATTAACATTTCGGGCACGTATATGTACGAACAATAATGAAAAGTGATAATTTACAAAATATAGTAATATAATATTGACAAAAACAAGTAAATAATGAAAACCATGACTATTAACCACGCACAATTCATCTCGTGACAGATGATACAGATTGTCTCGACACCGCGGAGGAAATGCTAAATGACAAACGATTTACGGGATCGCGCGAAAAAGAGCAGCTTCACTACCGCGCGTTCGCGCGAAAACTATTTCGCGCAAAACTCGCGGCTAAATTTAGCGGGTGATAAAGCGCGCTCGTCATAAATTCTAATTAGCGCGAGAGTGCGCGAGGAAGCGCGTACAGAACGGCGCTCTAAAGCGTCGTTTGGCGACTCAATCCGACGGATATCCGCGCGAAATTATCGCGGCCGCGTAACTCGCGACTCGGCACGATAACGAGCGTAATAAATCGTAATGAGCCGAAGCGGGCGGGAAACGAGGCGGGAGAAATGTCATTCCGTGAGATGGGACGGAGGACGAGACGAGACGAGAAAGAGACCGAATGCTTCCATTCGATTCGCGCGGTTACAAACCGGTGGATATAAACCGTTCGCGAAATTGCCGATAACGAGAGACGACCGATTTCGAAACTCGGGTGAAAAGAACCGAGAATCAATTCGAATGCGCGGGAGAGTAGTATTCAGATTTCATCGTGCCTCGATGAAAACCCAACGGCCTCCGTCGGCTTTAACAACACGAATGTTCCATTTGCGCGCTCCATTCCGTTTTTTTTTTTTTTTTTATACAACAATGCATCGCGCGCGTACATAGTGTATAAATTAAAATGTGTGTGTATGTGAGAGAGAGAGAGAGAGAGGCTAGAATGTTTTGTTTTAATGTGAATCCCATGTATCAAGAGCTATGAAAAATATAGCATCAAAGTGCGGCGATCTAAAGTCTCAGCAAGAAGTTTGAAGGACTAATTTCTAAATGAGACTTAAAATTATGAAAGAAAAGAGAAAAATCTCACAGAGATATAGATTTTACAATAGATTAATTATTATTAAATATTGATGAACGGTCGTATCTACGTAGATTTTAATTTTCTATTTGTATTTTTTAAAGAAGGCTATATCAGGAGATTTCTCGTATAATCAATTTGTTTATTACTTTTTAAATTTTGCGATATTCGTTTTGTGAATGATTTAAATTATTTACTTTCATAGTAGCACGCTATTCACAAAGTGCAGATTTTATTTTAAAAATAAAATCTTTTCTAATAAACAGAAACCAGAGAAGATCCTTTTCTGAACTACACTTTTCTCTGGACTTTAACTGCGGAATTGCCATTACGTTAATTGTTACTCCGCTCTCTCTTTTTCTCTGTCTCTTTCTCTACGTATTGAATATTTAACGCTCAATATGCGATGACAAATATAACGTAATTCTGTGCGACGAAACAAAAGAGTCGTAGATTGGAGTCTTTGCTTTCGATGAATTGATTTCCGGCCGATCGGACCGTGTAAACGGCGCTCTATGCGCCACCTTATCGCCGCTTAGATTTCACAGCCGTTAAAGGTTTTACGGTTGCCGGTGACCGTAAAACCGGCGCCAGACGGCATCAAACGTGTCGTAATTGAAATAATGTTTAACCGTACGGTAAGCAGAATCACGCCGGGGTACTTCGATTCCGAGGGGATAAGACGCGGCGATGCCAGACGCATAGAATTCTAACGACAGGATGGAACTCCTTGAGATCGTACATCGATCACGAACGTGAACAATTCGAGTTCTTTTATACAGAGGAAGATGTGCATTCTGTTAAAAATCACGCGTCTTACGTCGTCGATTTTAAATGTCGAGAATTACAGCGTCGGATAAAAAGGACTTTAATCTCACATTAATCACATCGAGGGCGATATTCGGATAGCGAATAATATTTGAGTCCTTTCGAAAAATATTAAATCAAATATATCTCTCTCAAGGCGCCGATGACATCGCGGGATTAATTGATTAGATTCGTATTGATTATCAAAGTATATATATATATATATATATATATATATATATATATATATACTTTGGCGGGAAACAGAAGGACTGAAAATCACGATGTCCTGGCACGACCCGCCGCGGCCGCTTTCTTAGCCATAGGGCAAATAAATTATTTCCCCGATAAATCTCCAAGTTTTGCGGAAAGTTTCGGGAGAGAGATTACCGTCTTGTTTCTCTCTTGTGGAAAGACTCGATTAAGAGTTGGTGGTGAACACGGCTCGCTAAATGATTCATCGATTACCCGAGCGAGAGGAGCGACGCAATACGTCGAGGACAAATACGAAGTGAAACGCTGAATCTTCTTTTTTGCATTGCAAATCGCGCAAGTCGGGCAAAATTACGTGCATTCGTCTTCGTCCCGTGCTCTTACAGGCAGCGACGGCAACGAATATCGTTCCCGCCAAGTTCGTCGAGTGTACAGACATTGGTTCGTAATATAAGCGCGCAATCGATGTGTTCTCTTATTTTTATGTCGCCGGTATGACGCTGGATCGTGACCGTAACGATTATTGCGAAGCTAAAAAATACGGAGTACAGAGAAATCTAATACTCCAACTGTGCAGACTTTGTAATAAATGACCAGCCAGTACGCCACTTGTGCCAGTTTCGGAGAAAATATCGCGCTCGATTTTCGATCGCGCTCGATTTTCGGATGTAAATTAAAGAAGAGAATAAATCTCTTTCTCCTTTTAGATATGTGATCGATAATTTATATTCGGACTTGATTAAAAAACTTAATTCGTAAAATTAAACTAGTTTTATGGGTCGATAACACAATGGGTACTTCATATCTCTACCTTTTCCTCTACATCCGCTGCGGAAATTATATGCAGCATAGGAAAGAATTCGGATCGCGCGCGGGCGTTTCTACGACGGTCGCGGAAATTCGGAAATCCGTTCGCATCCGCCGCGAATCTTTCGCAGGAAGCTGCGAGATCCTGGCGGAGATTACAAGGATCTATGAGTATGTGCTGTCTTCGTCGGATAGTAACGTAGAGGGAGGAGGGAGAGATGTGCAAGAGTCAGGCAGATGGGGGTACAACGGGGAAGATGGGAGGGAGAGGCGGTAGTACGGAGAAGCATCGGGAGGAAAATATTCGAGATTCCAGAGGAACCGCGTGATGACTCAATTTCGCAAAGACCGTTAAATGGCCCGCTATGAACCATGCGCCACCGCCGACCGCGTTCCTTCTCTGTTTTTGAAGGCCGAACATTCTTCGCAGGGGGTCGGTTATGCCGGCTTAGGTATCTCTCCATAGAACCGACTACAAAGAAGAGCTCCCGGTTCATTTGACTTTTCTTATCTCGCGCCAGATCGATCGACGATTCTTACGAATCATCCTTGCACGTGACGGTCAATTACGAATCAGCTGATTGTGAGTCTAGCTTGACGTCTTGTGCTTTCGAATCTGCCGGACACTTTTAAGCGTTTTACTCCAATCCGATTAATCTCCTTATCTTCGAAAATATGCAATATGCATACTATAATGTGAAAGCACATCATGAGACTGAAAAGTCTTTAACAATATTAAAATTATTGATATTTAAAATTATATTAAAATTGATATTAAAATTATAAATAATATAAATATTAAAATTATTGATATTTTGTTTATATCTGTTAATCTATTTAATAAAGAAAAAAAGTATATAAAAAAATGATAAAATAGTGCGATAATGAAATAATTATGATTGTAATGATTGTGACATGTTATGTCGCAAGATTCAAAAATATATTCTTTAATAAACTTCTTCGAACTTTTAATTGCGAAGTTTTGAATTATATTTAATATATACTAATCAACAACAAGATTTCATTACTTTCTTAATTTCAAACAATATTTTCCTTAATTGATTCTTCTGATATTTAGCTTTCGTCAAAATGCAATTTTAATAAAGTGTTCCTTTATGTAGTCTAACATCGACAATTAAGTGTTTTTATTTTCCATTGTTGGCTATTATCGAATACAATCTCGTCTTTTTCGGCATCTACCTGTGCAAGCTTAGAAGCAATTTATTATCAAAGAAGGTAAGGCCCTTTTTTCACAAAGGGAGGAGCGTCAGATGACGAGGGTAGAAAAGGGGAACATGTAGGAGCCGTGCTCGAGGCACTTCTTCTCTACTTCAAGCCGAAGCGAAGATCGATCATTGCCCGAACATGTAGATGAGATCGAGATCAGCGATCGACATCGGATGTACAAGACGAGTGGGGTAAAAGTAGCCTAAGGAGAGAAAAAGAAAAAGTAGATGGTAGAAGGAGAGAGAAAGGCAGAGAGGAACAGAGTGGGGGATTGTGCTGGATGCGCGACGCGACGAGCAATCAACGTAAATCACTTGGCTGATGCTCAATTTAACAAGAAGGGCCATTATGATCACGAACTCGAAGTAACGAGCACGAGATCTCTCTCTCTCTCTCTCTCTCTCTCTCTCTCTCTCTCTCTCTCTCTCTCTCTCCCCCCCTCTCTTTCTCGTTCATTTATTTATAGCAAAGTGTATAAACTATCTATGATCTCGAGTAAGAAGATACAGTTTGTTGCACATACGTAACGCTATTTTAAGAGGCCCCCAGGCGTTATTACCGGCTGATTGGAAATGACGGCAGGAAGCTTACACGGAAGAAATATGTCCCATTACAGGCTCGTTAGCGAAACGTGAAGCAGCGTGTGATTTCTCGTCGAAAGGAGGATTCGGTGACACAAGCGTTTCGCTAACTAGCGCATATGTTTACCGTTTTTAGACGGTATCCTGTAAAATAAATTCGTATATCAAATTAGCTCGTCACGCTATAAGCGGCCGCGTTCATCAGTTAAAAAATTCTTCTCTCCTGACACAATTGCTTGTATAAATAATCTTAATCTCCTTTATTCTTATCCGCGTACATTAGCATTTAAGAATGCTTAAATGCTAATTATGTCTTTATTTGTTAATTCTATTCCATCCTTTTTTTCACGTGATTGGTTGCAATTAGATTGTTATGCATCAGCTTGTATTTGGATAAATACATTTTGTAGTATAGATGGGGAAACTATCTCAAACCGACATCGTAATAGCATCGTAAACACATCGTCCCGGAGATGACGTTATAAAGGCCAGTGTGCGGCCAGCGTGCGCTCATTAACTATATTAGATTTAGTGATCATCGTTAAACATCATGCTTCGATATAAATCTCCCAGCCGTTAGATTGGTATCTGCTGAGTTACTATGTAACGGAGAAACGCATGTGGTCACGATGGACTCTTCTTTTAAATAGAGACGAAGGGAGCGCATGCAACATGCAATTATTGTGTATATTCAAAGAATGTTTTGACAGAATGTTTTACGTTTTCGCTATCTCGCTTATTAATTTATCTTTTATTTTTCATATATGCTTAATTGGCAGTTAGCGATTAAGTTGCTAGATAAGATATAATATTGATTATTAAAACACAAATTCTGATTGGTGTAAATGTTTTCCACACATCATCTCCAATAAATTAAACAATTACATTTTCTGACTGGATAAATTTCTATTGAAGTATCATTACGTCGTAAATATTATCATTTATTTCAACTATATAATCAAATTATATATTTAATTCGATCAAATAGCTACTTCTACTTCTTTTTATCGCCAAGTTATCAATTAAATTTCCCGATTAACATAAATATAATCACTAGCGGATTAATTTTCTCTCAGGCATTTCTATAAGTTCCCTTGTCGTCGTCTCGACAGTCATATTTTCTATAGGATTCTCGCGTTATCGAGCAGAGCTGCAAATTGTGCAGTTACGAGCTGCAATAACGGAGGGTACTCGCTCGAACGACCTTGGTGCTCGGTTGACGTCGTCGAGAGGGATCGCTTTTGACATGTCGAGGGCCCGAGAGGCTCACCAATGGTCCTCGGGGTATCCTGGACTTTACCACGAAGCACCGTCGCTAATCGATGGTTCACAAACAGTGCGCCTCATACCGGTCCTTCACCGGCGAAGTGCGTTTAAGCTCGTTTGGTCAATTAGCAATTACCGAACACACCGCGACCTCGAGGGATAAGCACTCGAAAAGGGCTTCTTAAGTCATATTCACACCGGCTCGAAAATACTTCCGGACCGGAGAATCTTGTGCTCTTATGAAATTAAAATATTCCACGAACTTTTTTAATGTTTAATATTCATATATTACATCTTCAATGTTTCATGTTTTTGGAAAAATTCTAACATCAAAAAATAAATTTACTGCTGCAAACTGCTTTAGAAAAATTTTGAAAAAATATGAGTTAGGCGAAATATTAAAACAAGCATAAGATACGTGCTTAATGAAAAAAATCAAGTACTTTATGATAGTTGTAGAGAGAAAAATTGCAAAAGGGAAAATCTAGAATTTTTCTAAAGAATTCGAATAATGGGATGTTACGGCCTATCAAGCATCTGAAATGTATAATTTATTATAACTAACGTCATTATTTTGTTCAATGTCTTAAAATATTCACAATTCTAGAACTCGCTACTTTGAAATTTTCTTTTCTTTGGAAGAAGCGATATGCGGTAAAGTTTCTCAAACATTCGTAAGAGCAACGAAGGAAGTCGTCACTTATCTGATCGCGCGAAGAACGAGAAAGTCGAGCTACTCCCGCGTGGCCTCTAAAGGCACCCTAAAAAGCTATATGGGCGTGTATACTTTCTAGGCGAAAATTCGGAGGGGGAGGGGGAGACAAAAGTCGGAGAGGTTGGGAAGTCGATAAGTGTCCTTGCGCCCGAAGGAGGATCCTCTCGTATCTTGACACGGTGACCCCCACCCTGACGACCTCGACAAACTCCTACTACTACAAGTCTACTACAACACAACCACTACTACTACTACTACCACCGGGCAAACCCTGCAACCCAGTCCGCTCCTTCTTCTTATCATCCCTGGGCGCCATTCCATCCATCTTCCTTTCTTTCCATTTTCTTCGGCGCTACAACCACTACTACCATCCTCAACATCGCCACCGACACACCAAGAGCGAGAAAGAGAAAGAGAGAGAGAGAGAGAGAGAGAGAGAGAGAGAGTGTGTGTGTGTGTGTGTGTGTGTGTGCGTGTGTGTGTGTGTGTGTGTGTGTGTGTGTGTGTGTGAGAGAGAGAGAGAGAGAGAGAGAGAGAGAGAGAGAGAGAGAGAGAGAGAGAGAGAGAGAGAGAGAGAGAGAGAGAGAGAGAGAGAGAGAGAGATCCGCTGGCATGGCACCACCATACCAGGATCTGTCGGCAACCCGCCCTCGCCCCCTTCTCCACTTCCGCGCCCCGTATACTCGCTCCCTTTCCGGGACTCGTAACCCCCCTTCCCCCGCGCCGACCCTCATCCCCGACTCCACCTCATGCTCTGTTCACTAATTGCACATTCTTCGCATAGTTTCGCCATCCTCGTCCCCTCGCCAACCCTCTCCTCGAGGGTGGAGAGAGGTCGAAAGGGGAAGAGAGGGGGCTAGCAAGCCTTCGACACACAACTACCGCCTGTGTCTCTCTCTCTCTCCCTATTCCGTCTCTCTACCCTCTTCTCTCCCTTTACGACCTTCCGTCTTCTTCCCTCCTCGTCAACTCACATGTACCTTGTACATGCCCCCTTCCCCTCCGCGTACGTCCTTGTCGACCCGTTTCACCTTGCCCCCTCGCACACCGCTACTTTCAACCCTCGCGCGAGCATCTTCCTTTCTACTTTCGTGTTCCGTTAACTCAGTGAGTCTTTCCTCGCTCTCTCACGCGTATTCGTATGCGTGCTCGTCAGAGGAACACGAACGAGTAGGTGCGCGCAAGTAGGCGTGATTTTCTTTAGAGTTTGCGAGGTCGGATTCTACAACGATCCCACGGAAGCAGCCGGTTGCGCGTGCGAGCTTCGTGCGTCTTGCGTCATTACTAGACTAATACATGTATGCGATGTATGTTGATAAATACCGAGAACGACATTTGCGTTTTATGTAAAGCGTATGGGTTAAAAATCGTCAGATATAAATTCTTGTTATACTCTTTAAGTGAACTTTTACATGCCAAAACACGAAAAAACCGAAAAGATATTTCAAACATATCTGAAAAATATATTTTAGACAAATAATTATTGGGGTAATTTTAAAGGACAACTTTCTAGCTACTCCAAACTTTGTATCTTTTTCGATAACTAATGAATCAAATGAATTTCAATTTCTCAAGTTCTCTGCAAAATATATTTATAAAGAATTGGAAAAGTATGCTCTGGGTCTCTTTGATTCAATAATCATCTTATAAATGAATTGCAAAATTTATTCACGAGTCCAAAAGTGTACATTCTTTTTTGTCTTTCTCGTGAAATTGAGATACTTAATACAATAGCATCATCTCTCTCTTCTTCTTTCACCCTGAATAATTCATAGCTTCGAGAGATTCTACGACATTATATCAAAATTTATTTTATTTTTCTAACAAACATATCGCGAGATTTCAAACTTCAATCAATAAAAAAGTTTTCTCATAAATCTTACTCCTTTCAAAAATTGCTGAATACAAAAACTTTATCCACATATCTATTTGATACTTTGATCATTCGAGATATAAATATCAAATGCACATCTATCTTTATACTTTAACAGGCGTAAATCTATCCTTGAATCGCGATATTGAAAATGATAGGCGATTTATTGCGGTCGATCTTTTTCTTTTAGCTTTTGCTTGAAACTTTACAAAGTTCAATAGACAAAAAGTATAACAGCAGGTGCAAAGATGCACACACGAATCGTGAACATATCGGCCTTCATGTCGACGGACTTTGCTGGCAGAAAATTTATTTCCCGCTTATATCAGTCTCAAGTTATCCAGTTTTTCTTGCTTCTCCACGATCCTTTATTCAATTTCTGATCGTTTATAAGCGAGGAAGCGAGAGTGAACTTAAACATCATTTTTTTATGCTCAAAAGAAAAAAGGAAAACAAGAGAAATTCTCGCGATGTTGAGCAAAAATTCTCACATAGTGATATTTATTATTTATAGCATCTTTTTTTTTATTATTTTTGATATATTTTATATTTTAATATTATGAGAGTAAATTAAAACTAAATAAAATATTTCCAATACTAAATATTATAAATATCTAATTCTCACAATTTTTCTCTTGTCCTTAAAAAAGCAATAAACATCGCAAACCGTATGCATATATAATGCTTGTTTGTTTGATCAATATATTATATGATTTTTGAATCTTAAAATATGTCTTTAAAATACATATTGCAGAGAATAGGTGTGTCGAATTGATCATTAACATACGATTATTCTTTTTTTTTTCGTTCTTTTAATGTCACTTAGCGAGTCTCAAGTAATCTTTTTGATAGAAAAAGAATTTCTATAGTTAACTTGTTTCCTCATTTCTTATCCTATATATAATTTTTTATTTTTTAAAAAAAGATCTGATACGAATATTGCAACAAACACCGACGAAATTGAGCTCAATTACGATAAATATACGACGGAGAAAAAATCGATTTGAAAAAAATTTGATTTGAGTGATATGCACGGTATACCCAAACTTGCTTTGAATACGTTTGATATGTAATCAATGTCGAAACTTCATCGTCAGGCCGCTTTACGCGCGGGTTACAACACGCTGTGGGTGGGTTACCGTATAAAATATATCTTGAAAATATATCCTGAAGAGTAACGTAGCAACGCGACGGAATCGCATTCACTAAATCCCATTTGCTACTCCTACGCAACGAAAACGAAGAATCGAATCGCGTCGTCGTTCCCTTCCCTTTACGATGCCACCGAGCCGTTGTTGTTTTTGTGCGCAATTTTCATGATATACAGGCGGACGATTTTATCCTGCCGTGTAGTAGTTTTGCGGACGATGCAGGATACGCCCCGACTCGTATACACACCGGGTGTCTCGGCAAAAATTGAGAATTGCGTTTCTTCGACGCCTATAAAAATCCGGTATAAAAAGAAAGGTACGTACAAAATTGGTTGGAGCTTACTCTCTTACTTTACTCGAGAATTCTGTCGTAATTTTTTATATTCTAGTGTCTCAAATATCTTGATAATCTTTCAAAACTCAAGTAAACTCTTTATAAAAATGAACGCATTTCGCATTTCAGATTTATGTAAAATGAAAACTTTAATATTGTCCAATCTCAATAGAAACAACTTTGAAAAAATTGTAAGAAAAAATGTCATACTCAAATTTACCAAGGATTACGCCCGATTATCTCTGATTACTATCGTATGTCTGATTTTTGGGACACTAGATGCGTGAGGCCACCGGAAGGCAACCCGCTCGTTTCCGAAACCTGCATATCGGCGCGAGCGGTCCTGCAAGGCGCGCTCGTAAAAGGCGCTCGTAAAATGGAAAGGGATTAAAGCACCACCCAGAGTTTCCCTACACATGAGAGGTGGATGGCGGTGCGTGCGGGGAGAGAGAGGAGGGAAGGAGAAGGGTGAGGGAGAGGGTAGATGGGTGGGCGACGAACGCCGAGAAGTAGGTATATATCCACGGATTTACGAGGACGATAAACGGGATTATACGCCTTCCGTAAACCTTGAAACGATCTTTCGAGTGAGCGCATAGTTTGCGTAAGGGCGATGTTTCTCTCCGTCCTCGCCGTACTTCCACCCTCCCGCCCCTTCCGCCCTCTTCGCGACTGTATCCCTTTTTTTTTCTCGCTCGCGCGATTGTCCTGCATCCGTTTCGTTCTCTTTCGTCTTTTCGCACCCGCGTCTCTCATTTACCGTTTTTACTCGCTGTGTCTCTCCATTACGATGTCGCTGCAATGTTGTAGAATCCTCGGGACTTTATTGCCGCGTTGTTTCATTTTTTGCGGTCTTCGACTAGAGATTATAATACGTGCTCTTTCCGGTTTTTTGAATTAAGGATATATTTTTAAGGAAAACAAAGGGAACTATTATAGATAAATAATATATTATTCTTTATCAGTGTTATTAACAATCGAAATAATATATAAGAAAAAAAGTCACATTAAGTACTATTATAAAATAAAAAAGTTTATTTAATACATAAATAAATATCTATTTTATTTTTGTCCTTCATTATGTGACTTCGCGTTGGTATAACAAAAACTAAATTTGAGTAGAAGTTGAAGTTGGGACAATTAGCATTATTATTTATGAATGCACAAAAATCTTTTCAGTGAACATTTTGTGGAATATCTAAAGAATGGTTCGTGGAACACGTAAAGAACATTCTCGTTACACGAAAAGCTGCTTGCGCGAAACTGCACGACCATTTTATCTTATTAATATTCTTTCTTTCATTTTTTCTCTGATGCATTATTTTATATAGCATTGTATATATACATATATATATAATTATTTTATACATTGTTTTTTTCTTTTCCTATATTTTTCTCTTTAGTTTTTATACTTACATTATTGTATTCGTGCAATGCGCTATATATTTTAGCAGAGGTTACCTTCGTTTTCCGAATTTTAAATTAATTACATATTATATTGCTCGTTCGTTGAGCATATTTAGCCATTTTTACATTGTCCCGTAAACTGTTTCATCTTTCCTGTTTTTATACGATCTTTTTTTCCCCTATTTGCACCTTGTCTCATTCTCTCTCTCTTGTTCTGTCTCTCCATTACTACGCTGCACTAATATAAAATTGTCGCGACTTTATTACAGTACAACGTTACATTTTTATTTTCTTTTTCTTCCTCTCTGTTGGCCTCAATCTACATGCTTTCAAATATTTTCGCATTTCTTCTTATTCCACCGTCTTGATTTATCTTTATGCCGCATCGCGCTCAAACGTTACAAAATTGTGTAATTTCATTGCCAACCGTGCCTTTTGTATTTTATTAACTTTCCTGCTTTTCTCGATCGCGTTTCTCTGGCACTTTTCTTACACGGCATCTTTATTATCGTGTTACTATAATATCTAATAATTATGCAATCTTATGTACCTTTCCTTTGACTCTTTATCTTGTTCTCGAACGTTTTCTTTTCGATTTTACAAATTTTTTATTCAAGCCACCCTCAACCTGACGTTTTTGTTTCCTGTTTTCTGATTTTATGCTCTAGTATTATTGTATTATACAGTGTAGAATTTTTTCCTTGAGTATTAAGCCGATTACTGCATCAACCATTCGTTGAGGGACACGGTCGTCCATTTTTACATTGTCCTTTAGGTAAAGACCGACAAGAGGCGAGAGCAGCTAACAGCAGCAAAATACCCGCGCAATCTGAATTATTAAACGGCGAAGGCGGAAGAAGAGAATAGCAATAATCTCGAAAAGATAAAGGGAAAAAAGGGGTGATCGCTTCGGCCGGCTCGAAGGCCTTTTCCGCGCCATTCTTCCATATATTTCTAAAAGTGCGAGCGGAATAGGGAGAGAGAGAGAGAGAGAGAGAGAGAGAGAGAGAGAGAGAGAGAGAGAGAGAGAACGTCCTCCGTGAATTAATATTCATTACGTCGCGCAACGCCAAAGCGCTCTCGCCCTGTACAAATATGAAACGACGTACTTGCGCTAATTAAAATACCTGGCTGCTTTCTTGGGCGGAAAGAGCGACCGACCGCCCTGCCATCCTTTCGCTCGCGAATATAGCCGGAAGAAGAGACGGTTTCCGTACGAAATTAATGGCGCGCAACGGGTGGCGTTTGCATCATCGAAGCCTTTGAGGCATTTTAATATCATGGAAATCAAATTTATACAGAGTGATCCGAGAAAAACGCGCGTTACCACTATTACTGTTCCAGACTTAACAAAATCTTAATGATTTCAGATGTCCTATCTTGTGACATATTTTATTAGGACTGATATATGCTTCTTCACACATACACAAATAAGTGGTTGGGCAATAGATGTTTAATATGTAAGGTATATAATTTATAAATTTTATATCTAAAAAATTCTGAAAGGTTCTGATTGTAGCTGTAGATAAAAAGTCGATCTGATTGTGATCTTTCAATGTAAATTTAAAAGTGTAGAGTTCTTAAGCAATAATTATAGGCATAGATCTTGTTGATTTAATGGCATTTAATTATTTCGAATTTTTAATTCTAAATAAGAATAAAGTAATTTAAATTTCATATAACTAAAATATATATATAAAAGTAGATTATTATTTATTAGATCCTCTTTTTCTTTCGTTTTGTTTTCTTCAGTTTTTTTCAAAGTTGTTATGTACGTGAACGAAAAAAGTTTTCAAGGTCCAGAGAGTGTAAGGAAAAAGAAAAAAGTGTAAAAAAACACGAGATTAATCAAATACATCATTGAAAATACTTATGTGGTGAAATTCTAAGACGATAGAAATAATATGCATTTTCAAATTTATAGAGTTCAAGATTATGAAATATGGAAATATTTTTATTTTGATCTGCATATTCCTGTTTTGTAACGAAAATCGAACATATTATTTTCAAACTGGGACATATTGCACATACTTCTTCTCTTCATTGAAAATAATTCTCATATCACCGTATTAAAATTTGAAGTCAATTATATTAGGATTGATGAAATTCAATCCTAGGAAAATTTCGATCAAAAAAAAAAAAGAAAGAAAAAAATGCGCCTCTAGGATCGAAAACAAATCGTTCCAACGATGACTCATCGAAACGGTTTCTCTCCAGAGAGGAAGAAAGCGAGAGAGATCTCTCGGCGATTCTTTCGCGTTTCCGTGAGACGACAGACGTACATCCCTACGGGAGCCCGCAAAACAACCAAGGCGCCGACTACGAAATGCCAGGCAGGGTAACGCGGCGTCGACGAGCGTCGGCGGACAACGACGGCTCGCTCGCCTGGCCTGCCTGCCTGCCTGCCTGCCTGCCTCCCCGTCGTCGTCGTCGTCGTCGTCGTCGTCGTCGTCCGAGAGCTATTATACGCTCGAGTTTAATTAAACTCTGCGAGATGTCAAAGGACTCGGCCATGCCCGGCAAGACGGACAATGCGGACGCAGATTATTACATCCCTCGTCGACCTATCCAGCAGCCGCGTCTGCTGGACCACCGAGGAAATTGTGTGTATGAACACACATACGTAATTTCGCTCGTGGTTATACAGATATACATATACACAGCCCTGTCACAGCAACCGAAAATATTTTGCGCCTTTCTACGTTTACATTCACTGATGCAAGTATATTTTAGTCTGTGTATGTAAGCCGTCAGTTTATAAATAATCTAAGTAGATTAATTTGGATAAAAAATAATTTCTCTCTCTCTCTCTCTCTCTCTCTCTCTTTCTCTCTGTAGACACTTTTGTAGATTTCTGAATGTTTCTATTCTATTGACTGTTCAACTGGCGCAAGTATATTTCATCCGATAGTGATTGAATATTATATACATGTGAAGATAATACACATTGTTAAACACATTAAACGCGTTTTGTTTAGATGCTTTATAATTTGTAATGTGTTTAATTTCGTAATGTGTCCACAAACAATTCTTTAAATATTCCTAGTTTTAATTCCTTCAACTATATTTAGTTTGATAAAATTATAGTTTTAACTATATTTGCAACAAAAAAATTTAATTACGCGTATTTAAAAAGCAAAAGCTGCTACTAAAAAATACTTAAAAAAATTCACAATGCTTTTGTACGGCTGCCTCTTTTTTTCCTCTTGTCAGATTTGATTAAAATGACGAAGTAATAATTATATATAGGCATCAATTATATACAAAATATTATATTATCAAATATTTGTTGATTTATATATTACGTGAATATTCTTACCACTCAAAAGTATTCTGTCGGAAAAGATTGAGAAACATTGCGTTATTCTATATCCGATATATATCTGCGCGCGGTCGATCCGGTAGAGAAAGTTTGATCTCTCAGCGATTCGTCTTACTCGTCGTCTCGTCTCGTCTCGTTTCGTCCGAACGGAGTCTCCTTGCGGAGGAGAGTTCGCAGTTTCGTGTCAATGCCCATAATTTCACGCTTGGACGGTCGCTCGGTATCGGATTATTGGATCGGATATCGAGGAGAAAGGAAGAAGAAGAAGAACTCGGCAATCGGTGCCATGCCGCTACGGCGAAAGGAACGGAATGGATGTCCTTAGGAGGAAGAAGCTTCCCCGAGGGACCGAGTCAGCCGCGCCGGTCGCTTCGGGAAGCATGAAAGGACGTTGAAATTGCGCTTCCGTATCTCGTTAACGCGCTCCCGGACTCGCCACGCGAAATTATCCGCCTGACGCTTTTTATTTCGTAACCGACACCGATTCCGGCAACGTTGAACAGTTAGCCCGTTCCTTCTCTTGACGAGCCATTCCATATCAAGAATTCCTTTTACCTGAATCATCCTACTTGTAAAATTCGTTGCTTTATAAGATCACTAAGGCTGATTGGTACTTTAAAATGTCATTTGACATCATATATTTGCTACATACTGAACTTACATAAACTTGCTAATTAATTTGCTTGAATGTTTATATGCTTTTTAACACTCAGTGTTTTTTTTCTTTTCTTGGGCTCTTTCTCTTTCTTTTTACCTGTACTCTTCTATGTATCTACTTTTCTTCATTTATGCATATTCTTTTAATGTATACAACCTCCTATAATTTCATTTCATTTACAAACGAATATTATAATTTAAAATTAAGATAAATGTTAAGATGGATATTATTAATCCCATTGATTTTTATTTATTTTTATTTACGGTATTTACAAACTCCTATAGTTTTTAGATTATAGTTCGTCTAAATGTAAAATAAGTCTTGTTTTACTCGCGACTTTATATCGTTTAATGTGTATAATGCAATGACTGCTTTTGATTCGGCGTTACTTTCATTATATTCTGCGATTTTTTAGTTAATAAAATTCTACCGTTTCCCATATCAATTTACGAACGAAATATTCGATATATGTAATATCAAATAATCGATGAATATAATAAATAAATATCTGAAAGCTCTCTTTTTTTAATTTCGCTATTCTCGATTTCAAAAGTCGATAATTTGAAAATAGATAAATAAGCATTTTATATACACAATATATATACATTTTCGTAATATTACATTTTTTACACAATGTTTGATTTCTCTTGTATGTTTTTAGATAGCCTTATTTTTCAGTTAACTTTCTCTCTCTCTCTCTCTCTCTCTCTCTCTCTCTCTCTCTCTCTCTCTCCAAACACTGGACTTTAAACAGAATTTTGATCCAGAAAAATAAGGAAAAAAAATTTGCGACTAGTAATATGATTCTCAATTAAATTCGTTAAAGAATAATCAAAGCACGATATTTTTGATGTACTCCGTGAATTGCGAAATTCATTGAGACTGCCGAATCGCCGCGGTGACCAAAGGTTCCAGAATTGCCAGGGAAAGCGTCGGAGACGCTTGAGACACCCTCCTTCCGCCGGTCAATAACTGGACACTACCACTTCCTCCTCCACGCACTATACTCAACAGCGGTTTGTGCGCACTCACACCATCCCCCACGATCCTTCTATACCTTCTATACCTTCTTAGGCATTTGTACCCATATATAGGGGAGCCTATCGCGTCACGAAGGTTGCACAGTTCGAAATACTCATAAATGTTCATACTTCAAAAATGTTCTTTTCCCTGTATCAGAAGTTGTTGATTTAAGAGTGAAAAGTTCTGTCTCAAATGTTAAGATTTTTCAGCATTACTCAGCACTAACATATCATTTATCTAGATCTCTTAAAATCACATTCTGAAAAGAAAAATTAAGGATAGGTCATTATTATTTAGTCGTTAAAATGCTTTTTCCCTTTAACGTCGTATCAGAGGTATCAAGCATTAACTATATATTAGAAATTTTTTTATCAGGATTTGATATTTGTTTTATTTACGAATGTTAATGACTCGAAAATCAATTTTTTTCTCAGTTACAAATTTTTGTTTTTATATTGAGTTAGGTGACATGACATCATTGTTGTGAAAATTACTCGTTTCTCCTATGAATTGATTAGCTTCAATATCTTACTTTAAAGGATCAAGGCGAAGAAGCACTTGACTACGTTAGATACTATGATATTATGACTGCTTTAATCTCCTCGTTACTCGCGGTGATGCACTCCATACACAACAGTAAGCCTTACCTAATCTCTCTAGGAGCTTTTAGCAAACTATCTAAATATGTTCCCAGAATACGGCTTTGTCTAAAGTGTTCTCAGATAGATGCACGGAGTGTTCCACACAAAGCGATGCCGGACAGACAAGAAAAAGCGTATCAAAGACGAGAAAAAGTTGCGTCAGAGAACTTTGAGGAAACTAGAAGAAAATCATATCAGTAGCTCGTGAAACGAGAACAATCAATATCGCTTTATGTCACAAAGAAGTAAGAAATATTGCACGAATAGATGTAGGTCATTTATCTTTTTGTCCTCCGCACATCGTGGAATCATATCATGGTTGTTCTTTCATATACGGAGAAAATATTGTAGTAAAAATTACAATATAATTTTTATACTCATAAATCATAGTAACTTATAAGAAAAATCATAATATTTTTGCTCAACAATATTATATAACGTTTTACATTTTACAAAAGAACATTGTAATTATTCAAATATTTTGATGCGTGAAACAAATAGATAATCGTTAAATTTACATTTTTTATAAAAATAAATATCTTAATGCTGTTCTATATTCCAGCTTTACATAAAATGTTGTAAAAGGTAAGGATGTATTTTTCATGTAATTTGTACTGTAAAATTTTCCCCGTATAGTGTAGATATAACATTATAAAGACTGATTTTTTGCTACGTTCTTTTTCCATTTCAATGTTTTTATAAAGTATACAAATTTCATCAAAATGAAATATGTTGTGTGCATATGTGTGAGAAAAAGAGAGAGAATTATTTTTCCATAAAAAAAAGATAACATTTCAATTTCAAATTTAAAAAAATGTAATACTATGTAATACATATAGAGAAATTTTGTTTCTTACATACTAAATACATCATGCAAATGGTTGTGTTATCACATCTTACGATAATTAAAACAACGTTTTAAAAAAATTGAATCGTGGAATTGAGTTTTTTTAAAGGCTTTTCTAAGGCTCTTTGATATCGAAATGAAAGGACAATAAACGGATTTTGCTTTTAAAGTCTAATTGCAATTGTTAAAGAATGCATAATAATTCGATAGTTATTTATCATTATTGCAAAGAATTTTCTACGTTTCCTCGTTAAATTAGCGATTGCTCTCGCGAATGAAGTATCATTATAAGCCGGAGTGCAGATTAACGAACGAACGTGCGATCGCGGCGAACCGAATCTACGAGATTCACGGCGTCCACCACGGCGCGATTTCTCGTTTGCGATGACGCCCGACTCGATGACCCATAAACCAGGATACGATGGCGCACGTACGGCTCGGCCTCATAAGGCGCGTAGGAGCGCGGGAGTACGTGATCGCGAGATCACGTGCCATCCCAGTAACGGACGGGGATAGCGCTCTACGTGTTATTAGCGATCAGATAAATACCGAGGCGTACCGTTGTATGCTCGCACGTTTCTGCATCATGGTCCGCGCGCATAGGGGATATATCTCTCTTGTATTTCATATTAGATATTCGCCCGCGAGAAATAATCCGCGTATACAAGGCGCACGTCAGACGCCAAGAGATTGCGAGATCGTATCGTTCCATACAAGAATGAAATAGTAATTTCTAATCAGACCACAACACTTATAAGACACACGTCTTGAAATAAAAAAAAAAAAAAAAAAAAAAAAAAAAAACAATCATATATATGCAAAAAGTTTTGGAAACAATTTTAACGAAAAAAAAAGAAAAAAGAATATTGATTTCAACTCTTAGTCAAAACTCGTTGAGAGATTCTTTCCCAAATTATTATTTTTTTTTTACAAATGCAGAATAATATACATTCTGTATATTATTATGCAACGGATTACAAGGTATCCGCCTGACCGATTAATTTAGCATGAATGTCTCCGCGATTCATATCGATGAAGAGAGATCGATCAGATTTGCCACGCGGATCTTAAGCGGTCGCGGATAAAGACCAGGTGGATAGAGATCGGTCGATTTATCTGTTTAAATACGACCCGGAGCGATGCAGGCTCGCCAGCACGAGTTCACAACAAGCGGCATGCTACCTGTTCGTTCTCATTCATTCACTCGCTTCGTTCGTCCCGTTTTACCTCGCAGCTATCGACGCGTAGCCGGCTAAAAGATATTTAAATACGTAATCTGGGAGGACGATAACGCATCGCTATAAACATCATTGATTTGTTCCCGTTGCATTCAATTTGGTTCCTGACAATCTTCTCCATTCTTTTTTTTTTTACAAATTGCCATTTTTGATACGCAATAATAAAACAGATTTGTAAACATTTGCAAATCGTACAATTTGCTAAAAAAAAAAAAAAAAAATTCCCTCCATAAATTTGGCAATAGCGAGTGAGGCAGACAATATTTCGATATCACAATATTAAAAGCATCGTATAACTTTAAATCATAATAATTTAAATCGGTATATCAAAATATATATTCCCGATTGTCCCCTCTCAGTTGATAAATATTTATGATGTTAATTTATATAAAGACATAATTCGCAATCGAGAAAGCAATTTATTTCTTCCTCCATTATTCATCGATTCGTTCACATCCGGCGTTCTCGATTAGCGTAAACGTAGCGATATATCGCGGGAGGAGAGGTTGCGTCGATATCGAGCGAATCTTGTCACGGTGGGGAAAATCCGATAGATCGGAAAATCTATTCAAAAGCTTCTCTCTCTCGTGTGTAGCCGCTCGCAGAGCAGAGCGTATCTCGGCGATCGTGTAATATTACTTGGTAAACGCCAGCGGGCGGACGGATGCGGGAAACTGGCAGAGGAACGAGCGGCTGAACGGGGGAGGGGGGGGAGGGGGGGGGAAGGGAGGAAAAGGGGAGAGGGTAGAAGAGGAGGGAAAGGGGGCGAGGAAATTTGCAAGAAACTATATTTACGGAGTTCGTTCCGGAACATTGACCCGCGGGAGAGAAGTTACACCGTTGGAAGTCGCTGCTCTCCGGAGGTGTTCCGGGCAGACCGCAGCAGCAACGCGGTAATTTTTCTTTTCTGATGTATAAGCAAGAACCTAAAACGCTCCTCTAAACGCGTCCTCGCTAGTTGTTCCGTAACGACGACGAGAACGATGGGACGGAGAGCCGAGCCTTTTATTTCTGCTGGTTTATTGGATGCCGTGAACGTAAGGACGAAGGATCTAGTCTTTCGTGGGAAGGGACGATGCGGTTTCTTTCCGCTTGGACGAAGGAGCGCACGGCCGAGAGAAGGAGAGAGATCCTTTCCACCTCGGCAAAACGGCCACAAAGAATATCGAGCCCTTTCCCTCCTTCTTCGCCTCGCCTATCCGATATGCCGCAGCTCCGACACAGGAAGTCCACTTTGACATTGTTCGTAGACTATCGACTGCGCTCGCAAAAAGTTGCCGCGTTTCACCGACAAGCGAAGCCCGAGAGATTTTCGAAAGAGACCCAGCCAGCTTGGTACATGTATCACGGTGATTTCGTAATGTCTCGCTCTTTTGTAAAGTGCGATGGGTTTATGAGGCGAAACAAGTGGAATTTATAGCGAGTGGAATTCTCTCGGGCGGTTTTTCAGATGTTCCCATCAAGGACAATTAACAGGTCTTCGTTAAAATCTATAGAACGGCCTGAACGGTGCTTTATCGGCCGGATTATATCAGATCTGATTCTCTCTTTTTCGAGTCGTTCGTAGGATTTTTACGATAAACTGACGTTTCGTGCAGCTGCGCGCATCATATTGGGGGGGCTTTGTTATTTCTTTAAAACCTGTAATATGTAGAATACGATTTTCTGATAGAACTCCACGCTTTTCACTAGCTATTATATCCTTTAATTCGTGAATAGATTTCTAATTCGTTTCATAATTTCGATATCTTTGTTAATGAACAATCAGCTGTTATATCGATTTATTCTTTCTCTATTTTTGTGTGCATCGTAGCATAGCTTTTCGCGATTTCGCGAAATCTTCAAATTGTTTTCATCATATTTATTATTAATAACGGTAGTGCGCGTGATAAAATTTCTATGATTGACCGATTGGATTCTCTACTTCTCGTATCGCGTCGGGATCGTTTCTCGCCGGTGAAATCACGGCGTGGGCGTCGGCGTCTAAGATGAGAGAAATAGACCAGGAAAAAGAAACGGGCGAGAGAGGGAGGGAGAGGAAGGACGGGAAAGGTGCGGAAGGGAGAGAGAGAGAGAGAGAGAGCATTGAAGGAGGTAAATTGCCCCGAGATATTTAATCCCGCGGAAAGGCCGAGGGATCTCTCCTTTATTGGCTCGGCGAGTGAGCAACGACGGGCAAGATAAGTCTCCCCGTCGGATCGATGGCCAATCGCGTTAAGCGATTTTCGCGCCTCGTTATCCTTTGTTTCCATCCGGCGGACGATCCGGCTGCATCTCGTCGACGACGCCACGGCGTCGACGGCGACGCTCCTTCGTCTTTCGTGACGTCGAGAGATCGATCTTATATCGCGCGCGTTTCTCTCTTCTCTCTCTCTCTCTCTCTCTCTCTCTCTTTCTCTCTCCTTCATCGTCTATACGAAGAATTGCTGACTTTCGCATTCCTCAATGCTAGGGGAAAATTACCCCCAAGGGGTGAACTGCGTCCCGAAGAGAGAGAAAAGGAGAGGGAGAGAGAGAGAGAAAAGGAGGGGGGAAAGAGAGAGAGAGAGAGAGAGAGAGAGAGAGAGAGAGAGAGAGAGAGAGAGAGAGAGAGCGACTTATCCACTCGAGTTCCTGATAGTCGACGACGAGATAGCGCGCGAAAGAGATTTTCAATTGAGATACACATAACACCGTGCAACTTTGTACTTTAGGAATCACTCGTTTCATCTCGGGATATCACGAATTAATTAGATTTAAGACATAGAGAAAAATTTCTGAAACAGCATCTAGAAATATGTACGTACGTACATATATGTATGTGTGTGTGTGTACATTCATATAGAGAGAAACTACATTTGGTATCGTTAGAAATGGTAGTAGTAGAGAAATCTATTCATCAACGGATATGTAATATTTAACAGTTCAATATTAATTAAACCTATAATTAAAATTTCCTTTAAGAATGATCTAAAATATATAATTTAATATCTATTTAAATCTCAAATTTTTCCAGAACTGTCTACTCTTCAATATCGAACATTTAACATATAATTGTCTTACTGTTAAAATTTTCTGTTGTAAAAATTAAAGAGAAAAATTAGTATCAATTCTATCCTAGTTTACATTTTCTAATATATTTTATTATAAATAGATGTTATAAAAATAAAATAATCCGAGTTTAAAATTCGATGAATGCCGCACGCTACGACTATTAAAATTCCTGTGAAGTGAGAATGAAATGAGAATAGGAGCGATACGGCGCCGCTTCGACATCATTGTCGTCGTCGTCGTCGTCGTCGTCGCCGTCGCCGTCGTCGCCGTCGTCGTCATCATCGTCGCTGTTGCTGTTTTCATCCACCAGCACCGTCGACACGGAGGAGTCTGAATTAAGCTCCATTTTCATAGAGCGCGCGCACCACGATTGAATTGCCACCCGCTTGGCTTTTCGCACCAAGTGCTTTCGGAAATTAAGCGACATTGTGCCCTAACGAATGGGATTCATGCGAATGCGGCCTACGTTCTCCTGCCGAACAGTCTGGAAAATTCGCTCACCAAGACGTAAGAATGAAAGGCAAGTGGCAGTATACGCGCAGGTTGCACCCCGCAAATGCGGAGGGACCGGAGTCAATTTCAGGGTTCGTTTGCAGTCTTTTTTTCGGGAATAATAACAGAGACTCGACGTAAATTATCCATCTCTTTGGAATTACCATAAAATCAACAATTTTAATTCTTTTAATTGAGAAAGACGACCACTTCTGAGTCTATTGTTTGTACAAAAAAAAAAAAAAAAAAAAAAAATGGAACCATTCTATTTTTGTTTAAAAGAATTTTAAAAAATATCTTATTTATATAAGTTTAAATAAGTCTATTTAATCACGAAACATTTTGTGAGATTTGCTACTTCCATTTCTCCCCTTCTTAAAAGGCTATCAACTATTGCTATATGAATGTATAAGTAATCCATTGCAATATCTATATGATGCTTCTGTCAAATGTAAAACTTAAAAAAACTCAATTTTATTTGTACAAGTTGCGTCCATTTGTTGTTCATCATTGCTTTTTCTCAGAGATCTGAATATCATCATGTTCAAATTCCTGTTCATCATTCGTCAAGAACGTCGTATACCAATTCACCAGCTGGCAATTTATTATCATTCCCCGTAAAAAAAGGCGATGATATAC
This sequence comes from Lasius fuliginosus, assembly GCA_949152495.1. Classification (NCBI taxonomy): domain Eukaryota; kingdom Metazoa; phylum Arthropoda; class Insecta; order Hymenoptera; family Formicidae; genus Lasius; species Lasius fuliginosus. The sequence goes on from OX424447.1 coordinate 8,721,644, forward strand.
GACGGCGAATTCAGAAAGAGAGAGAAAGAGAGGGAGAGAGAATTAATACAAAAGAGGCGCAAAAAAAGGGCACAAAGTAGGAGTTCGCGCTGGGGCCGGAGGGGCGAATATTCTCCTTCTCGAAGACGAGACGTTATTGCCCCAGTGGTGAGTTCATGGCGGTTAATGGTGGTGGTGGTTTACGGTGGTGGCCACACGGCGGTACCACCGGTCTCGTACCAAGCAATATCTGGTCAGTCACGTAGACTGACCTCAGCACCGGAGCAATAACGACGCCTCGTGTCTGGACGTTTCTCCGCCGCCGTCGTCCCGTATGTATGAGAGGAAGAGGGGGGAAGGGGGGAGGAAACGAGCGGAGGAGGTTGCTTTCCGGTGGCGGTCGCACAACAAACAGCATAGCGTTTTTTCCTCAGACTTTTCTCCAGGTGGTCTTGGGTGCACTTTGTACGAACGCGAACGAACGAACGAACGAACGAACGAACGAACGAACGAACGAACAAATCTGCGGCTCAATCGCTAAGCGAGATAAGTCTTGCGAGAACGCGAGCATATTCGAATCGATCCTCAATCATTAAAGCTATTATATAAGACGTTTTTCATCAATTTCGTCAATTATTAAAATTGACAAAACACCATTGTAAAATTGTTCGAATCGTAACTGTTTAAAAAAAAAAAAAAATAATAAAAATTTTTTTGTAATGATTTTATTAATTTAAAAATAATTTTTTATAATTATATTAATTTTTATATTAAGTCTGTGTAAAATAAAATAGCCATAAGGGATTTCGTGCTTTTTAAGTTCATATTATTTCTTTAGCGTTACGAACATACCATTTAATCTAGCCTAATCTTCTCATTACTTTTGTCAGCTTTTGTGGTTTCATGTATACGCATATATGGGGAATTCACGAAATCTTAAATTCGTAATAAAAGCGCCTTTATAAAATAGAGACAGAAGGACGATAGACATGGAAATTGCGGGACTCACCGTACATCTTCCCTTCGTCGGAAAGGATGATTTTGCGTCGACCGCATGGCGGATATATGGTAAGAGCTTCCTGGAAGCTCTGTTCGATATCCGGCGACCACACACCCTCCGCGTCCGCTGCCGACAGGTCCTTCTCGTCCTGGAAAATACGATTATCTAATTTGATGCAATCTAAGAAGGAAGAACGGATTGCAATTATAGCACATCACTTATAGTTATATGTTTTTCATCTTTAATAAGATTCTAACGATTAGCCTAATAAATATAATAAAAGATTAATATTCTCTAAAGTTCATGACAAAACATGTTACATAATTATTAAATTAATGCGTTGTATTTTTATTTGAATCTTGAATAATTAATTAATCCTTCACGTTCTCGTGTGAAGATAAAGTCGACAGAGCGATTTAAACTAATTTTCTATGCATTTTTTTAAACAATCGAGCCAATAAGTAGTTATTATTGACAAATATCTTTTTTTTTAAACATATTAATGGCAATTAGATTCAAACTCTTGCCAATTTCCGATCGAAGCATTCCGAGGCTACCAATTCCATCGCGCGAACATTCGTCACGTTCGTCACGATCGCATTTCGTCTTGCGGGAGAGTGTCTTCCCCGCGATGCACTTTGGCGACCTGGGCACGTTCGACACGAGAAAAGTTCATTTATCTACGATTCCGCCGCTGACCGCGCGGGTGTGCGATTTATCCACCGGGTCGATCGCGAGCGTGGCTGGACCTCGGAGACCTTCCTCCCTTCGAAACAAAGGATCTCCAGGAGCCGCGAAGCCACGTCTGGAACGTGGCCCCCGAGTAAGCGCACCCTCCATTCTCTCTTTCTCGCCGAATCGAGTGAGCGTCTCGCGTTCTATTTCCGTTTTTCTTTCGCACGTCCGTCTCATCGAGCTTCGTAGCACGGTGTTCTACAGGATGTCTTCTATTTCGATCCGGCAAAGGGGGTCGACGTTTTTTGCGCGAATGTACGATACGCGGGAACAACACCTAGTAGTTCACGGTAATCGTTGGAATCGGAATTTCAACGAATCGAAAACCTCCGTGCTACACGAAGAGCCGAGAAACGGACGATTATCCCGGACGTTTAGATACCGAGAAGTGTGGAAAGGGTGCGAGGAAACACAAGCTTGTCCGTTCCGAGAACCCTAGTCACGTTCGCTATGTTCGATATAATATCGTCGAGCACGCAATCCAGAACGGGAGACTCTCCAGATGGTACGAAAAAGTCCTCGATTTGATCTCGTCCGCTTTGAGGATCGACGGCTAAGAGTAGATCAGCGATAAACGCTACCGCGAAGTGGTGTTTCGTTCGTATGAATTGCTAAATCAATGAGAATAGTTTACCGAGAATATTAAGCAAAAAAAAAGAGATCTCGTTATAAATAAATAAACAATAATAAAACTTAATAAATAACATATATGTATATATATAACACAGTAGATGACACAGTAGATGATAAGTAAATAAATGTGTAAAATGTCTAAATGTCTTCTCTTCGTGTCGAAGAAATTAGATGCAAAAGAGGAAGGAGAGAAGGTTAAATTGCAAAGGCAACGTCTAGCTTTGAAGTTATTTCGTCCGTCTAACCCAATTTACATGCGCTAAGACTAATAAATTAATACTTAAGTAATTCTCTAAATTTTCATGATACTATTTGGTTCTATTACAGTAGAATATATGCACAAATAAATTGTCCAAATAAATTAAAATTAACCGACAAAGCGGTTTAATCTTTAATTGGAATCTTAATTCGAGAAGCTTAGAGAGACCTGTTAGATTTTGTTTGTTGCACAATTCTCCCATTTAAAGACTACTTCTTTTGACATCACATAAATCTTTTCAATATAAAGGTTAATCCTATGCAAATATTTAAAAAAAAAAGATTATAAAATATATTATCATAAAACTATTATTTTAGTTTTTAATCTCTTAGTGTGATCTCTTACAATTAGTGTGATTTCTTATAAAATTTACATGATTTAAAATCACATTCTTTGTCAAATTACGAAATAATTTTTTTTCTGTCGAAATCAAAAACATATTCTAATTATAGAATTATCTAATTATGAAAATTAAATATAATAACTAATTAAATTATGTAAGAAATAAAATTTACAAATAAATAAAATAATTTAAGGCTAAATTAATCTAAAAAGCTAAGTTATATTTTAGCTGAAAAATATTTAAAGTTTTAAAAGGAAATAATACAATAAAAATATGATATAATACTCAATCAATTTCATTATAATGAAACCATGTCTAAAAATTAAAAAATTATTATATAGAACAAATCATTTTAATATATCATTCTCCACTTACTTTTTTATTTCAGAAAATAATTATTTTTGATAAAAGTTTTACAATTTTTTTAGAGAGAAAATATGATTTATGAAATATACTTTTTAATAAATCATGTGCATCATATGCCCTTTAAAAAAAACCTGGAATTTTATTTAAAATGAGAAACAACTGAAATAATTAGAATGATACAATAAATGATTCATTTTATATATAGGTTTCTTCTTGACAATATCGAATAACACAAATATCAAAATATAATCCAGTATCAAAAATACAAAAAATATAGATTGTAGATATACCGAATCACAGTGGCAACATTGTGCTGCGACTGCAATGACGAAAGATGAATGACCGTTTAAGAACGGGATCAAACAAAGTGACGTTACCGAGTCCTCGACATCCGACCAGGTGTTCAAAAACGGATACTCGCGTGTCCAGTGGCACTCACTCGTCTGCAGCATCCGCGGACGGTAAGCCTCTAACGACTTTGTTAAAGACGCGGTACTTAATCGTACGTTTCTTTCGCGCGCGAGAGATGAATCTTCCGCCGACCGGAGCGCGTGAGGCCAGCCAGGTTTTGCGAGTCCGGATGATTAAACGGAGACTAACGCGGCCGTTCACGAGCGAGGGGAGTTTGATAAGAAACACCGGATGCCAAGACCAATCGAGGATGGATATGCCATAACTGTATACGAGTGGAAATGCGTGCTCGTACGTCGAAAACAGAAAGGTTTTAATAACCGATCAACCATTTGTTTGACACGCATTTCATCCGAGATGCGGAGCGCGATTATACTTGCCCACAGTAGCGCGAAATGAGATTGAAGGCATCAAAGTCAGAATTAAATAAAAAATTAACAGTCTTTTAAGACGTTTAAGAAAAACTTACAGAATAATCTTTCGAAATAGTTATGTGCATTACATTTGAAAAATTCTACGAGATCCAAAATTATATATGAAGCAAAACTGATAGGAAATCTTTTACGCTACATTATATTACGGTGAGATATCTTTGGAAAATTTTGGATAAAAAATCTCAAATAATTTTCATCAACTCCTTACCTCAAAAAAATTACATCTATAGGTACTTTGTCGCGGAGATTTTTTTTTTTTTTTACATCTTCGCGTAAAATAAGAAATATCCTTACTTATTAAATTTAAACAACGATAATTAATAAAGGGCTGTATGTTCTTCATGACAAAGGTAATCGCGAGCCGGAAGAAAAAGCTCGCCTCTTCGAATTCCGGTCGCAGAGTTAATTGAAATAATTAATTAAAATTAAAAAAAAGTAACGATTACATATTCTCGTATTTGGCGTAGTCGTTCTTAATTGGCATAGTTGACTTACATCGCTAATTTCGCCAACGTCGAGGTTCTTCGTATCCGAGCCGGAGCCGTTGGCGTCGGGCGGCGGCCCGGAACTCGCGGGGGTCCACGGCGCGGAAATGGTGTCGGCTGCAGCCACCGCACTGCCTGCAAACAAACGAGGAACAACTTTGGTTTATTAACTTTTCTCGGAAAAATCCTAGTCTCAAGCTGCGCTGCTCGCAGCTCAGGCGCTCGCGAGACGAGGTTACGAGAACCTGAATTTATTTCGCGCAGCAGAAAGTAATAACCAATAAATTAACTTCCCATGAAAGTTACGTGTTAGAAGTTCTATTCATAGAAAGAATGGCATTGAAACTTATAGGTGAGAATTAAAAAGGACGATATGTAATAGAAAAAAGCAATCTGATAGTTTCATTATCTCTTCCCAATATAATAATAATAGTTTTCAATATTAATAATGATGTTAATCGTAATATAACTATATAGGAGAAAGTTATAAAATTTCTCAATCGCTCGTAGTTCCATCAAAACCATTATGGTATTTCCAGGACACCCTGCATATAAATTCCCAATTTCACGTGCGTTATTGTTTCTAACAGTGTACGCTGCGAAATAACGAATTAATTCCACTGGCCATCGTGCGGCGAGCTCGTTTTCGACAGAGCGGAATATTATCCTATCGGATTAGTTACGGGAAACGGCAGAGGGCAGAAAGAGGGGGGGGGGGCAATACGTACCGGGGGGTACCGGGGTGGGAGTGATGACAGAAAAAATCAGCACGTAAAAAATCGCGGTCGCGGGGGATGGGGTGGCAAGGGGAAGCAAGAGGGAAGCACAGAGACGGCACTTCGTCGTCGTCGCTTTCTACTCTCGTTGGAGCAACAAGTGTTCGCTGATATCGCGTATCAGTACCACGATGGCAGGTGGGGGTAGTTCGTAGGCGGTACACTCCGCCTATCGGGGGTGGAGTGCGTGTATTAAACCCCCGGAAGAGACCCCTATCCCCGGCGGGGTTGCCGGTGGCGGTACGAATCCCGATCCGTAGCAACAACCACCCCCGAAAGCCGAGTGTTCTCCCCCCGTTCCCTTCCTTCCCCCTCCCCCACCCGGTCCCTTTCTCTCCCTACATCCTCCTTCCCCTCTCAACCCCCTGTGGCATTCGTCGCGATGACGAAATTCATCGGAGAATCATTCGCGGAGGGTTGTGCGCATGTGCCGACCATATCCTAGTTTTCGAGGAGAAACAAGACGAATAATTGTTAATTATATTACACGCAGATATTCGTGTTACGCGTTCCACTTTATGCGCCTGTAAGGAAATATGTCTTATACGTTCTTGCAAAAAAAAAAACTGCGTTACTATTATACGTATATTTAATATATTTATTTTTCTCTCAATATTTTTACCATTTAGTTTATTCTCGTATTTAAAAAAAAAAAAATGCATTACTCTTCAGAATAATTTTGTTGTCGCGGAATGTCATAAATTTTTTGATATATTTTTTTTTCCACGATAATATACACAAAATATTTCAAAATATCCATCCCATTTTATCCGGCTAGAGACTCTTGCTCGATCTGTGTATGAAAGGTACGTCTGTTTAAAACGTCTTGTATAAAAAGATGAGCAAGTCAATCCTCGGTACATGTATTTCTCGCGAAAATGCACGGGAGGTCATCGCGGCTAGCGGTGAACATGTGAGTGCAATATGCAGTCTACAAAATGAACGGTGGCTTAATAGAGACGCGAGACGCACGTGCACGAGTTACGTATGTGCGCGCGCCGAAATGTGTGCGTTACACGTGTGCACGTGCACGAAGTCCGTGCTGGAACGGGCAGAAAACATAGATCACAGCGGATGACGTATGGTTGCATTCGGCGTGCTCGCAGACGAGGGAGGAAGAGGAGAGAGATGGAGGTTACCAACCAAGGGATGGAAATGTTCGGATGAAGGATAGGGTATGACCAGGCACACGCGGCCGTGATAGGGTGCAGGAACTTTGAGAGGGAGGCGCCTCTCTCTCTCTCTCTCCCTCGTCGGCGAAACCTCGGAATGTCCTGGCGGCTACTACCACCACGATCGCGATAGAGGTCGCGAACGTGCCACGTCCTTCTCCGTTATCCGTTCTGCTCGGTGCTAGGATATTACGGTGCTAAATTCTCCCGGTCCGGTCCGGCTTGTTGAGTAATGATTGAATCGCGACAAATTTTCGGCTCGCGAAGAGGGACGGTGGCGAGCGCGCGCGCGTCGGTCGAATAGGCCGGATTCAGTAAATTGCTCAGCTTTCTACTCGGGGCCGCACACTTAAAGTGATATTTAATGCATCTTGTAATAGTGATACACAACATAGTCTCACAGCAGAGCGATACCAATCTTTCTGTATTTGCATCTGCAGAGTTCTTTTCAAATTCATGTTACAAATATGATCACCAGCCTTTTATGATTTATTACTTTACAAGATTCTAGTTTAGAAGACCAAAGAGAAACGTACTTCCCATTTTTTTTACCATGAAAAAAATATTAGCAATGCTAAATAATCATTAAAGGAATGCAAAGACGTTGGACGCGTCTCTAAATAAAACTTCTCGATTCAACACTTAATATTGCGCTTTGTTATACTTTACATTAATTCAACTGTGTTTAGACTATTAAATTACTGAATCTCGTCGAGATTCTACTGAAATGAGAATTATGGGCAATGTAGAACACTCGTAGCGGAGGTTGCAACAATGCGACGAATGAAGAAACTTGAGAAAGAGAGAGATAGAGAGAGAGATGAACATTTGGAATGTCGCGAACATTCGCGAGAATGAGATCGCCATGTCCATCTTTCAACACATTCTTGAGAGTTTAGTTCCCCAATATATCGCGTGTGCAGTGAACCCTGCGGCTCTTAAAAACTCCATATCGTAATTTTCGTTAAACGCATTTTCATCATTTGATCTACGATTCGCATACAGACTATATTTTTAACAATTAGAATAATAGAATTATCGAAAAACTTGCGGGGTGTTTTTGTAATAACTTTTTCAGAATATCACGAAACGTATTGATAGAAAAGTTTGCAGAAGCAAAATGTGAATTACTCGTAAACTTTATCTCATCTTTGCGTTTCAATAAAAATTTCGTGAAATTGATAAACAATTATTCTTTCAAACTTCGTACAGCCTTCTCGACGAATTCGTCGTCGGAAAAATGTTCTCGTTCGCTTTATCCTCGAATCATATATAGTACATATAGACACATGGTATCAGTTGCACTCTGCGAGGGTGATAGTAAATGCCACGTCTGTGGTGGTAGTGGCACTGGCTAAGTTGTAAATTTGGCGTATAACCATTCGAGGGTGGCCGTAGTCGAGTAGGCCAGCTCTATCCTCTCTATCTCTATTCATCTATTTATCTCCCTCCCTATTTCTCTCTCTCTCTCCCCCCCCCCCCTCTCATTCTCTCTCTCTCTTCCTCGTTCTGCTTTTCGGAGGCAGTCGACGAGAGGGTGGGCGGCAGGCAGAACGGGGGGACGGGGGGGAGGTGAAACAGGAGACGGGGGTCGCGTAGAAGCATTCATAGCAGGGACCAGAGGGTGGCTTCGGGGTGGAATGCGTCCCGTTTAATATCGCGGAACATTATATATCGCCTCTCTTGTCCCTATGTTGGCCGTACCGAGCGCGGTATAACGTG